>ARYC01001797.1:0-90906 GCA_000711775.1 Oxytricha trifallax
AAATGAACATAGATGTAGGAGCTGGCACTAAGAGAAGAAATATGGGCCCAAGCAAGCCATAAGAAGAGGAGAAGAGGGAGAAGCCTAATCCCTTTCTGGGTTAATTTAATATGTGAACTTATTCATTAATTTAAATCTAAAACTTATTTATAAACATTCATTCTTCCCTCTCTCGCACAAACTGTTGTCTTATCTATGCTTACTCTCTTGCAGCTACTCTGAATCAAGTCTACTGTTTCTATAGGCAGGTCATGCATTAGGTGATATAGCAGCAGTTTCATGTAGTGAGTCTTTATTTAACTCCAGTAGAATTCAATTCCATTAAATTAAGGGCTGTAAGGAACATTGTATACAGGAGTAATGTTTAACTCTTCATAAGCTTTCTTAGACTAATTAGTCTTATGAACTGAGAGGTTGTCAACAAACAGGATGATCTCTGAATCATTGTATTTATCTCTCAGCTTATGTAGGAACTCTATGTACTACTCTCTCTTAATAGAGCGAGGATGAATAACACATAACTTTTTAAGCCAGAGTCTTCATTAATTCCTGCTAAAATTGAATGGGTTACAACCTTTACTTTCTAATCGTAGACTTCTATATTATCATACTTCTTATACCAAGACTTATTAATAAAGGTGTTGAAGGTAAACACAGCTTCATCAGCGTGTATGAACTTGATGTTATTGTCAATAGCCCTCTGCATTTAATCATATATATAGTTTAATTTAAACTATAAAATGGCACTGTAAAATCAATCACTCTCTTCACTCTGTTGACAGTCTTGAAAGTAATACCATTTCTTCTACAAATGTTGGCTATAGTTTATGGAGAGATACGCATGTCAGGAAACTTGCGATGAAACATCACAGCTCGCTAGTCTAGTGGAAAGTGTGCCAATACTTTAAAGTCTTCGAATCACAGAGGTAGTCAATATGGTGCTGTGAGAACTTTTATTTTATTGCAGGATGCTTTCAAGTGCCTGAAGTAAGCCAACAAGCAATGATACCTAACTGTTGAGGCACTCTTGCCTAAAAGCTTTGCTATAGCTGTATAATTCATTGCTGGTTTGACAGAGTCTATATTAATACTCGTACCATACCTAAGCTTAAGCAGTAAATCTAAATATTTCTCATCATAAATAGACCCTAAATTTCGCTAATTTCTATTTCTCATTTTGCAAATTGGCCTAATTTCTCTAGTAACCCCAATAAGACCCCAACTATACTCTACAAATCAAAGCACTTATAAACCTCACTAAGTGGTTTTGGGGTATTGAATGCATGTAAATATATTTGATGTGTTAAAATAATTTTCTCCATTCTTCAAGGAATCTATCAGTTTATTCCCCAGAATCTCTTGAACATTGAGAGATAAGTAGACTTAATGCTCTTCTCTTCGTTTTAGTAGCAATACATAATGATTCCCATAGCAAATGCGAATATAAGCACCTCTCCATATTGGACGGATTGCACGAATCCACGCTTCTCCAAAAATGCCCAGAACGCCTCTAAAAATCTTGGGATCAAGTAGAGAGCAAGCTCTGTTCTGCGATGTGATGGCTCAAACAAAATTGCGAAAGTGCAAAAGAATCCAGCTATAACTATGTTTAGTCTATCAATCTTTCCTCTTGTATTTTTCAACAAGCAGGTTAAGTAAAATAAAGTACGAATTTAAAACGTAAATAAAATTTTAAAGAAATTTATCTGAAAATGGCGATATAGCAACTCATAAAGAGGCATGATCTAAGTACGTTAACTGCAGCTTACTTTACAACTTATAATGGTCTATAAATCAAAATTAGAAATTCTGTTTTATTGAGAAATAATATAACTAGGTTGTCTCCTTATAAGACTATGAAATAATATGATCTCAGATACTTACTGTTCAAGGATCTTCTTTCTCTTAAATATCAGGATTGGGATGCAATGAATGGGGAGATAGAATTTAGAAGCAATTTTCATTACAGTCCAGAATTTCTCAAAAGCTTGCCATGCGCAAGAATGATCATGAATGTCTCTGCAGTGAATAAAACCACCGTTTATAGCGTGTTCAGCGAGTTCTTTGCTAATAAGATTAACCATATTTCTTTGTCAAGATTGTATTATAAATATTTGTGTTAGTGTTTTAGTTGTGGTTTATGGATTTGGGATCCTTATTAATAAATATTATATTATATAAATAATTAAAAATTTAATTTAAATACTTCTAAACCTTTTAAGTATTATACAATATATCTCTCTAAAATATATAGTTTAATTTTCAAAATGGATGTGTATGAAATTATTAAGACTATCGGGTCTGGATCATTTGGCTAGGTGTATATGGTGCGGCATAAACGTGAAGGAAAGAATTATGTTATTAAAAAAGTTAAAACTAGAGATATGAACCCTAAAGATCTTGAAAACACTGAAAATGAGGTAGGTTTTTTTTATATTTTCGAAGCTTTAATTTTTAATTGGATAATATTTGAGTAACTGATCAATGTTTAATAAATTGAATTTCATCCCTGTTATTTAGGTGCGCCTTCTCCAGAAGATTCGACACACAAATATCGTTGCATACAAAGACTCTTTTGTGGACAGAGAATCTTATTTAAACATAGTCATGACTTATTGTGATGGTGGTGATATGTACACAAAGATTAAGAACTCAAAGGGAAAGAACTTCACAGAATAGCAAATTCTAGATTGGCTTGTCTAAATGTCATTAGCTTTATTGTATTTGCACGAGAGGAAAATTCTTCATAGAGATATGAAAACTCAAAATATTTTTCTTAAAAATGGCAAAGTAATTCAAATTAAAGTTAAAACTTTTTATTTTAGATAAGATTAGGAGATTTTGGAATAGCTAAAGTATTGGACAGTACAAAAGATTTTGCAAATACAGTAAAAATACTGAAATAATAAAATTTTTAAGTGTATAGGAACGCCTTATTATATGTCTCCAGAGTTATTCAAGAACAAGCCATACAGCTACAAATCTGATGTGTGGGCTCTGGTGTGTGTAATGTATGAAATGTGCAATCTAAGACACGCTTTTGATGCTTAATCTATTAATGGACTGGCTGTTAAAATTCTAAGAGGTTCATATCCTCCACTAAATAACATCTTCATTGTTTAAATTTAATTTATCTACTCTAAGCAGCTAAGAGACTTGATTCAGAAAATGCTCTCAATTAAGCCAAGCACTAGACCAACGATATTAGACATTCTTAATAAATCCTTTGTGAGAAAAAGAGCTATTGCCTACATTAATGAATGTTTGAATGGACCTCCCTTGGAATTAGCACCGACTGATGTTGATGACATGTACTTCGATAGTGTTAGAGAGCAGGGTGAAAAATTAGGGTTGCTAGGCGCTGCTGGAGATGATTAACCCTCTTTACTCGGAGGCTTGAGAGGACGAGGTGGACCAATTGCAGGAGCAATGAATGCCAAGAAAATGCGAAAAGCGATGGGAGTTGGACAATCAAAAGTACCATCTTAAGTTGACCAAAAGAAGGAGCTTTCTCATCAAATTAGCTTATTTTTTTAATTCATAGCTCCTACGACTTAAAAAAGAAATCCTTGAGAAGAAGAGACTTGAAAGGAAAGTAGCATTGCTGGAATCCGAGGCACAATAGAAGCAAAAGGAATTCGCTGAAAAATTTGGGGATGCAGCAAAACCAAAACAAGTATAGCCTCCCCAAAAGCAAGTAAAGCAGCCTCCTCCATAAAAGAACTAAAAACCTTAAAAGGATATTGCAGCCAAGAAGAGCTTGCCTCAGCAACCAATTCAAGAGTAATTAAGCAATTAGAACCAACCTAAGCAGAGAAAGAATTAGTCATTTATTAAGAATGAGAAAAATGAAGAAGAAGAGAAATCAATTGCAAGCATTGGTGCAATGAAGAAAGGTTGATAAATCTTTTTTATGCATTATGATTCATAAAGTGTTATTAAAATTAAAATCAATTAGAATTATTGTTCAAAAATTATGAATTAATTTTTATTTTTAAATACAGGTAATTTGAAATTTTTCTCTTACATATACAATTACTTTTTAATATATAGTTCTCAATTATTAAAAGTCTTAACATGAAAATAGTGTAATACAAATATAGTTAAAATTTATTTCGAATTCAAAATTCAATTAATTGAAAATTAATAGATATGTATTATTTAATTTTTAAGGTGGAGACCATACCACATCACAAAACTCTATCTCAATAGATAGCAAATTGTCCTAATAAACTAGTGGTCCAATAAATAGCTACCAAGAATTCAGTAAGATCTTCAATCCTAAATCAGTTGAGACGTAACATCATTAATAATAAATTTAATTTAAAAGCTCCCACGAAAACCCCTCAAACAACAGCAATATAGAAGAAAAGTAACATACAGC
The DNA here is from genome assembly GCA_000711775.1 of Oxytricha trifallax. NCBI lineage: Eukaryota > Ciliophora > Spirotrichea > Sporadotrichida > Oxytrichidae > Oxytricha > Oxytricha trifallax. The sequence continues at coordinate 4,385 of ARYC01001797.1, forward strand.
AAATAATATGAACAGAGGTGGCAGTTAACTTCCTCCACATTATAATTATTGATGGAAAAAGAAAAGAGAAAGAAAAATGAAGAGGACAAGAGACTCAGAGAGCTTGATAAGTAAGTATAAATTTTTACAATTTAGATTTAAATATAGGAAGCTATTTAAAAGGAGCAATCTCAGTACAGACCATCCACTGCATTAAAATCGGGATTATAAAATATTTTACATATAAAAACCATAAGACCCCAATAATCCTATAAATTCAACCACTACAACTGTAGCAGGCAACAATATTTAAATGCAGCTTTCAGCAGGGAAGCAAAAAGTGAAGAAAATCGAAGAAGACTACAGCATGTTTGAGGAGATTAAAGATGATGAGCTTGAGGACATTTTAGAAGAAGAGATAGAAGAGGAATCTGAAGATGAACAAATTGAAGATGATATGATGTTAACTAGTTAGGAAGAGAGAGATGAGAGGAAAGCACAGAGGGAAGAGCTAAAGACTCTCCGTACTCAACTTATGACAGTTAAGCAGAAACTCAACATGAAAACATAGAGAATTGAGGACATCAAGGAAACATTGAAGCGTACTAACATGATGACTAGAGTACTAAAGGATGGTACCATAGTCCCAGATCCAGCCGTTATTGATGAAGTTGTCAAGGAATATGAAAATCAAGAAGATGACGATGATGACAACAACGATAATGATAACTATAACGAGGACGATGATGACGACCTAGATGGTCTGGATGATGATGATGACCAGGATGACGACGATGATGATGGAATGGACAATGGCCTAGACTAGGTAGATCCTTAGATCTTGAAATTACAAGAACGCATAAAATTCCTGCGACATCGGTGTGTAGCTTCCCTTGGAAATCAGATCTTTGAGAAAGCTTTGAGCACTCTGAGAGCAAATTACAACCGAAATGCAGATGAAAATAGAGAGACACTCATTAAGATACTGGGGGAGGAGAGTATAGGGTTTTGGGCAATACTTGATCAGATATTGTTCTTTGAGGGGATGCTTGAAGAAACATCAACTAATGAGAGTGGAACAGACTGAAAATATTATTTGGACTGTCTTTAGATAAGGTGTATAGATTTAATTTGTCTTATTTTTATTCTTAATTCTATATTTTTTAATTTATTAGTTCACCTATAATTAATAATTAGAAGGTAAAAATCAAGTAATTATAAGACTTTAAAAAATTGAATAATATTAAAAATACAATCAAGTATTAATATTTGTAAATTACACATTATTTACAAATTAATATATTTAATTAATTTTTATTTATTAACTAATATATAATTATTTTTAATTGCTAAATCAGTTGGACTTCAATCTAAAGGATTAAGAAAAAGCATCCACAAATATATATTAACATAGTTGTTAGTTGATAATTATTTAATATTTTTCCAATTTCTTTTAATTTGATAACATAACGTGATATTATTCATGCAATAATGATGTCCTTTAACAAATAATTGAATTATAATATTAAATTAACATGCATATTTCATATAATCTTAGGCATAGGGTAGTCCTGTTAAATCTAATAAATTTACAATTAATAATTCTTTTTCAATTAATATCTTCACTTTCTTAACCTTGTCGTACCATAAATAAATTCTATAAAAATGCCTTATTTTAATCAATCAATGACTCTAACTTATGATTGAGTTACTTTTATTAATTTTAGTCTAAATAAGAAAGATTGGTCAAATTAAAAAAAACTCAAATATTTAGCATATATTGCTTCCTCCAGAAAAAGAGATAGATTACAGGGCTAAGGTAATGATGGAAAAAAAGTAAAAACTATCTACAGCTTGACAGAATTAGATAAGAAAACATCCAAAGAAGATAGGAAGCTATAAAAAAGAATCTACTGCATTAAAGAATGCATTGGGAGACGACAAACCATAAATAATTAGTTTATATACGGATAATAATGATATTAAAATAATGAATTATGATTAACTTTTCAACAATGATAATAATAATTATCGATAAATATTGGAGTACGAATTTAAACTAGCAAATATAAATATTTATTGAGTAATCTTTGCTCCCCAAATATTAAAGAAATGGGAAATTGCCATTTTAAAACAGAATTTGAAACAGAGAATGTTACAGGTAAGTTCCCTTCGCATTAAATGCCATTTCCATTCTTTCCCTGGATCCCTATATTACCCTTTGTTGATGTTTTATGTGCTAAACTCATTCCTGTAGCTTTGACAAAGAGCAACTTCACTTATATGTATTGCATTGGTAAGGGAGGCTTTGGCAAGGTGTGGAAGGTCGAACGCAAGAAGTCCAAGTAATAATATGCAATGAAGGAAATGAATAAGGCTCGTATTATCACCAAGCGCAGTGTAAAATCAGTTATGAATGAGAGACAGATTCTCACTCAACTGCACAATCCATTCATTGTGAACATGTACTACGCTTTCCAAGATAGAGAAAATTTATATTTGGTGATGGATGTACTCAACGGTGGTGACTTGCGATATCACATTTGCAAACATAGAAAATTTTCTGAGGAACAGACTCGTAAGTGCCGATTAACAAGGAAATTTATTAAATAACCATTATTTGGTGCTAAATTGAAAATACTAATCCCGTGATTAATATATGAATGATTTATATAGGATTCTTTATCGCTTGCTTGATCGCTGGTTTAGAATACATTCATAACAAAAACATTATTCATAGAGACATTAAGCCCGAAAATCTAGTTCTTGATGAAGAAGGTAATTTTATTCTCAATTTTATCAAAATAATAATAATAACGTGGAAAATCAGAAATTAATTTAAACCTATAGGTTACTTAAGAGTGACTGATTTTGGTATCGCAAGAACTTGGAGACCTGATAATTCTTAAGATACATCTGGTACTCCTGGATACATGGGTAATTTAAGACTTATATTGTAATAATTATATTATAGCCCCAGAAGTCATGTGCAGACAAAATCATGGTGTCTCAGTGGATTATTTTGCAGCAGGAGTCATGGCATTTGAGTGCATGTTTGGAAGAGTAATTTAAATTAGTTATTCACTTACATTTGTTTTTAGAGACCTTATGTTGGAAAGACCAGATAAGAGATTAGAGATCATATCCTCTCAAAATAAATATAAATTAAGAGAAACGAGATACCAAGAGGGTGGTCTCTTGAAGCTGCTGATTTTATAAATAAGATGATTCAGAGAAAACCAATGAACAGATTGGGATTAAATGGTCCTGCTGAAGTGAAGAATCACCCCTGGTTAAAAGATTTTCCATGGTAGGATCTTTGGGATAGAAAGCTAAAGGCACCATTTATCCCACCCAAGGAAGATAACTTTGATTAGAAAAATATTAACGAGGACTGGAAGGACTAGGAAGATGAGCAATTTAAATAGAACGTACTCAATCTGAGAAGAAACTCAGTTTAAGCACTTTTCAACGGCTACTACTTTGATTTCTAATTGGCTGCTCTCAGTTAAAACTCAGCATTTATCAACACAGCTGAAATGCTCTATGCGTAGAAAGGCGGAAAAGCTCCACTACCAGGACCTATGATTTAGTACTCAAGATCAGAGTGTCCCACTCCTAAAAATAACGAGCAGATCGAAGAGCAACAACCCTCAACATAAAAATCCTAGACATTTTATCATCGTAAAGCATCTGGTTCTGTAACCACTCTTACTCCCTAACAACAAATGCTTATTTAATAATAACTATTATAACTCTAGCAATAAAAACTGGAGTAGAACTCGTCTCAAACTTCATCCTCCTATAACTCTAAGCGTGCTTCTTCAAGATCTGGAACAACTAGCACTAAGAATAGCACCAGTATCCATCACGGTAGTCTTGGATCCGGCCACCCTTCAATTGTTAGAAAAACTACTGCAAATTCGCACCATTCATCGAACAATAATATGCAAGAGCACTAATCATAGCTGCCTCCCTAATATAGTAGATATGCCAGTAGTCACTCATCTTATGGTGGAGCTGCCCCAAATAATCGCAACTGATATTTGCAAGCAGAGGTAGTGCCGCTTTATAGTATATATCATATCATTTATAGTGCTCATTTATAATATTTTAATGTACATCTCTAATCAATTCACAAACAAAACTAGCTTAATTTACATAATCTTTTCAATTTCCCTTTGATATAATATAAGTTTTTTTAATAAATATTAAGAAACAATTATCGATATAAAATATATTAAGCTAAATAAATTTTACTAAAAATCCTTAACTTTAAAGTATATATCAATCAATTACTATTGTCACTGTACTATTTTTATATTTACAAGTTATCAGTTAGTTGGTTTTAAACTTTAATACTCTTTTTCCTATTTCATAAAGATTAAAATATTTATATCAAAAGATATTTATTCATATTATAATATAATTTTTAAAGCAAGTGATGTTATTACTTTTACACACTTATAAACTTATATTAAATGTCATCGGTAATAATTTATTCAAAGTTTCGACGTTTTCCTTGGACTAATCCTTCCGCTTGGAGTGACTCTGCCACTCGTATTTCCACTAGTATTTAGACGCCCACTATTTTATTAACTCATCTATTGCTAAGTAGAGTAGAGCATATTCAACCAGAGTTCTGTGTCAGGTGTTTCTATAACTTCTGAAACTTTCTTAGTTTTTATTTAGAACCTGTTTTGCTTCAATTGAATTATCTCTGAAGTTTCATCTATCAGCAAATCATGCCAATATTTTAGAATAAATATAAGTATTCATTCTTTTATCTAAAAATAAATCACATCTCACCCTTCCATTTTATCTAGCGAACACAACCAGTCCATCATCTTAAAGTATCATAAATCTCTTTTTGTAGAAAAACAGCCTTCTCTTAACTTTTACATGCCCTTCGAATATCTTTTTGTTATAGTCCAGACGAGTACAGCAATCCGGAGTCTAGTCCATTTCTATTTTCGAGAAGAGGGTTGACTTGCCAAATTTTCGTAAAGCAGAATCTTGTGAGTCATCGGTAATGAGGGATTGTTGAGACATTATTCCAAAAATTTCTAGATTTGGTACAGGAAGTTCTCTCTTTGCAAGACGTTTTAGATCAACTTCATGGAAGTAGGGGTGCTGTTTCAATTATATAAGGTTTTTGTAGCCTAGTCGATTTTCAGGGTTAAATGCAAAAATTTAAATGAAGATTCATGATAAAAATGAATTTTGACAATAAATAATGCAAGTAGCTTATCTATCAAATCAACAGCGTCTCGTTCCATAGAAAGTGGAAATTTAATTTTTCTTTCCAAAATATTGTGAAAAACTTCATCATGATTCTTGCCATGAAAAGGAGTTACTCCAGTTAAAAGTTGGTATATTATGCATCCCAGAGACCATAAATCAGAGAAATGTCCTGAATGATTATATTCCAACATTTCTGGAGCTACATATAAGGGTGTCCCAACAAATGTCCCCTCTCGAGGATTGTGACTTTTATTGTTATCTCTTTCACTCTTGTTTAAAAGTATGGTCCTCCCCAATATTACATATGTATAATATTCTTAAAATATCATATATAATTTTAAAATCTTTTTTTATACTATAACTTAAAGGTCACCACCTAATTTAAAATCTAATGGCACATTTTAAAATGCTATTTTTCTTTTTTTTTAAACAAATCTTTTTTATGATAAATATATGCTGAGATTATTTTCTTTAAGAAAAAATTACTCTGGAATTTATAAATTGCTATAAAAGTTCTTTTATATTTATTTAAATTGGATACAAAAGGTCGAGTTTAAACTTATTTTTAATCTTATATATATATATATTTCAACTAATAATTTAACCCAAAATATTGATTAAAAAATTATGGGAACCAAGTATGTTTGAGAATGATGATCCAGAACTAACTTTAGAATAAGAAAATCTTTGCATTTCAATGAGATCCTGCTCTGTAATTTCCTTGGCGTCACCAAAGTCAATCTAACATTAAGAGTTACAGATTAAGAAATGATAGATTTAAATTTTAATAGATAGATCGATAACAAACTCTTACAATTTTCAAATAGAACTGCTCATCTATGAGTATGTTAGGCGGTTTCAAGTCTCTATGTGCAATTTAAAACGAATGTATATATTCCAAAGTGAGTACAAGTTGTGCTGCATAGAATTTAGCCAATTAACTGGGTAATCCTTTCTGTCCATTGGTCTATACCTGTTCCATAAGTTAATGAAGTGAGCCATTAGGAATATGCTCCATAACGAAATACAAGCTGTTTGCATCCTAAAATCATAAGTAATGTTAAAAATCTGATTTTACCTGGAAAGTATAGTAAAGTTTTGGGATAGCAGGATTATTGAACTTTTTAAGGTATTCTTATTCACGTAGTACTGCCTCTGTTTTTCCGACCTAAAATATGACAATAAATAAATCTATATTCAATCAGAAATAAACATACTCTTAGTATTTATTCTTTCATAAGTTCCTTCATTGCATATTGTTTGCCATCCTTTTCGACAACATACACAATGCCAAAAGATCCCGACCCTATATTTTCTATTATCTTGAAATCTTTCAATGACATCTCCGAATTTGATAATTATAGAAATTTGCTCTCTGTTTTTTGCATTATTTTGTATATTTAATATAATAATATTCATCTATAATTTGATCCCTTCCCAGAATTCTTGCTCTCTTCAGGATAATCACTTCCTCCTTTAATTTCATTGTTTTAAGGTGGACTGATTTCATAAGCCGCAGCGTAGGCATCTGCAAAATGAGGGGTCTACATAGGATTGGGCATATCATCATGATCATCGTAACTAGCTCTATTTTCTAGTTGATTTCGATTGTAATTCATACTGCTCATTGCTAAGGTATTTGGGGTTATGATTTTATTAGTAAAAGTAATAAAGATGTGTAGCAAAAGGGAAGCTATTTTCTTTAATTGTTATTAAAAATTATTCACGATCTCATTTCATTTTAAATTCCTAATATTATCACTTTTATATTATCATATGATTTATCGATATGATTTAAGGCACTAATAGGTTTAACTTACTAATAAAATTAAGATTGTTGGAAATTGGAAAATATTTCTATAAACTAAATCATATTAAATCAATCTCTTCAAAGGTTTTTCTTTTTAATGATTCATTATAACTTTGTAGTTATGCTTATAGTGGGGACTTACTATAAGCTTATTAAAGGATTTCCCTTCTGAATTTTCCTCTGAACTTATTTGCACAATTGAGGGAGCATGACTTCCTCTTAAATACTTCTCTCCACTGATCCCTTGATGGTTCTCTTGAACGCATTCCCTCTCTACTTCAATATATTGGCTTTAAATGTTTCAATTATGGGCATCTTAACTGAATCAATTTCACTCTCTAGCACTTCCAATTGCTTCTTTAATTTGATCATACCCTATCTATTCATTTCTGTTTTCTTCTGGTGCATAAGTTGCTTCGCTTATTAAACTACTATACGGTGAGTAGCCTACTTCTAATTTGATTCATCAATTATTATTGAGAAGTATTTCGAGGGGGAATTTAGTTTTTTATCGAAACGTTGCAGTTTTTCTTTTAGAAGGGCTTCTCTGTGGGTTATCAAATCTAGTGATTGACGGAGTTATTTTATTCTCAGTATATAAATATATCATGAAATGATAATAACACTTTAAAAGTCTCTAAAAATTTCTCTTTAAAGAACAATTATTGTATTTAACAATAAATTCTCTTAATTCTGCTGAGTTTACTTCTTTTAATCATAATTTCTAGGAGATTGCACCACGCTCTTTGACAAGGATTAAATTCTATGGGTATTGGGGCTTAATAGTAGCAATTAAACAGCTGGAGATTCAATATCATCTTATTCTTATGAAAATTTATTATATTTCTGTTACTATAGTTTCATTTTGCTTTTATTATATTTGTTTAACTTATTTCTGATTAATTTCTTTACATTTTCATTCATTAATATGAGTGAACAATCATAATAATATCATCAATAATTATTATTTTCTTAATTATAGTAATTCCAAAATAGACATCGAATGAATTGTGATCATCATTTAATATTTTCAGCCTTTTATTCATAGTATCTCTTGATGTAGGCATGCTGCTCATTGGGGTCCTTGCCGTGTTTCTTCATGTAGGCCATGGTGTCCTTGCGTGCTGATCTGATCAAGTCAATCATCATTGCTTCCTCAAAACTCGGCTGGTTTTTAAAGTTCTCTATTACAAATTATTACGCACGAGTTTCTTATGGGTACTTTTTCCATTTCGTGCATTAATAATAATTATTGAAAATATATAATAATCGTGCCTTGATTGTCAGTTTAATCTTCAAGTTTCTTTCTATGTTAGTCAAACATTTCTGGGAAGTCTCTCTTCATCTCATCAATCTTCAATGAGTAATAATCGATTGTCTATATAGGGAAAACATTATTCACTATTTTCTTTTAAATTTGGACTTAAAATTTAAGAATGCTCAAACTTACACTCTATAGATTTTTATAGTTTTCTTTGTCGCTGTCTATAATATCAATCTTTCCCTCTGAAAGTCTCCAGTGTGTCATAGTCATGCCATTTATGTGATCTAATTCATGCAAAAACACTCTTGCTTTGTGATCCATTATTTACTCCTCTATTTCATCACCATACATCCAAACATATAAACAAAATACCTTCATAATGCATCATTAATCTTTATTGCTTGTAATTTAATAAGAATATCAAAATCGAGTGGCTTGTGATGGGTCACATCAATCAAGAAGATGCTGTGAAAATAGTGAAGGATTGCGAGAACAGTTTAGTTTTCAATGAAATTAGTCAAGAAGACTTAGACTATTAGAGAGTTGCTAAATTCCCACCAAATTACTTAGCTGAATTTGAAGAAGTCAATTAAGACCCCACTAACCCTAATTTAAAACTTTAAAATACTTTAACTCATATGATAAGTTTTAGAGTCATTTCTATATTAATTCAGGAGCAGTGGTGTTCTTCTAACATGGCTTGAAAACTTACCAAGATCAAGCTGTAAACTCAGTTTTATTCCAGCTTTTAAAAGAGCCTTTCTTCAATTAACTGAGAACCCAGCAATAACTAGGTTACATAGTGGCCTGCACTCCCTACACCATAAAAAAGATAATTCATGGGAAGTTCTATGTGTAATCTAACGTGTAAGGCCCCGACTACCTTGTCCTAAAGATCAATGAATTCTTGGCTCACATCAAAGACGAAGTTGTTCCATAATTGTCTGATGAGTAAATTGAGAGAGCAAAGCAGGCTTTGATTAATAATCTCAAGCAGAAGGATTTGAATTTGGCTTAAGAGGCTGGTAAATACTGGCATGAAATACTCGAAGGTGATTATGAATTTGATGAATATTAAAATATTCTATTTTTAACGTACATAAAAGCCAAATCATGATATCCAATTTTATTTCCCTTATTCATTAAATTTTAATGAAAGATAGAAGAAGATCGAAGCTCTAGGAAAGGTAACTAGAGACTAAGTTGTGGATTACTTCAACAATTTGTTCTTCAACAATCCAAAGAGATTAAACATCAAAATGTACTCTCAGAAGCACTTTGAAGAGAAAGAAAATATTGAGAGAGATACCTAACTAAATCAGGCATTCTTTATATAAATTTCAAGCTTTACCAGTTTAAACACAAATATAATAGTAAATGAATTCTATCACGAGAAGTGTAAGATAAGTACTCAGGAGAAAATTGATAATTATAGAACTTACAAGACAAGTATGCATTAATATCCAAGATTGTGATTAATAAATGAGCTAGCATATGCTATAGTAAATCTAATTTCCTTAAATAATATTTTTCATAAATCAAAGTTTATCTCATTACATGGAATAATTTAATATTTAATGTAATTAAATAAATTTAATTCAGTTTTCACAGTTCAAGCTTTGATATTTTCCATACAATAGCATTAAAACTTATATACTTATATAGAGATTTTAAATGATTACATTTTTGAATAAATTTATGAAAATTTTTGTCAATTTAATTTTAATCTTTAATTATAAACATACAAACATTTCGAGGGTTATATATTAGTTCTAGAGTTGAATTAATGACTTTGATTAAAAGCCTATCTGAGTTAATAAGCTTGATAAACTGGCACAACTGAGACCAGTACTCTTTCACAAACCTCCTCAAATTAAATTCTGAAAAACTTCATAAATTTCTCTATTAACTGAACAGACTCATTAGAATCACTTATTTCAACACAAATTGGTAGGTAAATAGTTACTTAATAGCTCTCTTTGTTCCCACAGTTTATATCATGAAGATATTTTGCAGTTTTTTCAAGTTAAAGTTTGATATTGCCTAATATCTAATTGCTATCATTAATTTGATTATCATCTAAATCAAGTGTCAATGAATCAACTATTTCAATGAAAACATTTTAGAATAAAGTTTATTAAATATCTCAAATGATATTCACACTATAATTTTAACTAATTAAATAAAATCATGCTAATGTGGTTGTATAGAATCTTTTTCCTTGTTTGATTAAAGAGGAGAAAAACTTTCTTTTTCTTCTTCCTCTACCTAGCTTATGGAATTTTCTAAATTGTTTTGTTTTTTAACTAAAACACTTTCAGGCTCCTGCTTCTTATCAATAAATAAAAAACAGAGGGGAAAAATATGATTTAAATTATTATTTTAAATTAAATTTCATCAATCGAGGTTTGAACTAATTATAAATCTCTCACACATAGTAATTCTATTTCAATTAAAGCTTATCTTGGAAGATTTAATCACAAAATTAACATATAATTGGTTTATTTTATTGCACATTTAATTACAACTTTATTTGTTTAGTGATATTTAAAATTAGATCTTCAACTACTAAGACTGTTATTGGAATATTTTGGAAATCATTTTATATTTAAATAGAAAGTGCTTAATTTAATTCAACACCCTTTCTTAAGTAAATTATAGCAGTGATGCAAGAAGTTTTAATTAATTTTTTATCAATAGTTTCAAGAATTGCGTTGAAGTTTTTCAAAATTCTTTAGTATTATTCCTCCAGAGTATTTTCCAGTACCATTAACTCTGGGATTATTGCAATAATCATCAAAATTATAGAATAATAATTTGAATGAAAATTAGTATTAAATATCAGCACAAGAATAATCCAATGTTTCCAGCCAAGAATATGAATTGTCCAATCTAATTTAGTATATTTATCATAAAATAATTCTATAACTTACCATATTAGCCTAGCTGTATGGTCCAATATTAGCAGGAGCCCAATTACTAAAACCCTGAACATGCAAATTTTATCTTTATAACCTCTCAATTGCATTATCGCATGCACATATAACCTGAACATAAACCAATTTATCATTATTTATATCTGGGCACAATTCTACGCAAACTCTAACTGGCGGCTTGAGACCAAAATATTACTAGTAAACTTTATTTAATTAAACAAACTGTGACATGTCTGCTATATAAAGAGTCACTTTTAGAGTGTTTCTTGAAAGACTCATCGATAAAGAAGTTAAATGATTAGCTATAAAATCAAAAATTTGCCTAAGGTGATCTGATTAAGAAATTTAAATGATGTCTTAGGCTTGTAAATTTAGGTCTTTTACTGTTAGCAATTTAGAAATCAGAAAATCACCTGTTTGTATGAATTATTCATTAACTTCAGATAAGTCTAGTTATTAGTCAAGATTTAATTTGATTTTGGGATATTCTAAAAATTCTTAGATAGGCTAAGCTTGGCCCAAAAACTTTCTTTCGCTTATTAAGTTTTCCAAAATTTCTCTATGTCTTTCTTTATCTTCTTCACTTTTATCTTCGAGAGTAAATTAAGTATATTTTAAGTAGGCTACTGGAGCAATGAAACTATCACTATGAGTTATTATTTCTTGTTAAACTGGAACAATTTTCTTGTTTTTAAATATGGGGCAATCGAACACCGCAGACTCATACTCCCCACCTTCACCGCAAACATTGAATTAAAATTGATCCCTCTGTATACGAATTATTGAATTTATTATAATTACCAGAGTGATGAAGTAGCTGTAAAGCTAAGTGATACTTTTGCCAAGATGAGCTGGTTTCAAACCCATAGAACATATTTTCACAATTCTAGCATCCATTTCGTGGTCTACCATTTCTTGCAAAAGTTCAGATTGATCTCTTAACCATAAGTAAGCGAGAGATATCAAACCTAATCGTTGACACACATTTTCTACTCTGAGTCTTTGATAGTTTGAGAAGATAGCTCCACTTGCTACAGCTTGAACCTCTGGATATTGCTCCTAAAAACACTAATTTAACAGCAAGAGGATTTACTTTGACTTTAACAATAAGCTGGTAGAAATCTTCAACTTCATCATGTAATTTGGTCTCCTCGTCTTTCTCATAGTACAATTCTTAATTAAGACTTTAACCTCTAATCTCTCTATGTAATTATACTTTAAGTACTGAGATGACATGATCAATGATTTGATATTACTTACGCTTTAATGATAGGAACTTCAAGACATTAGGCAATTTAATCTGCAATTTCTACTCCAACAGTTTGAAACATAAATGAATCCATTTCTTAGTCTTCTCTTTGTACAGGAGCATGTAAATTAGCCACACATACCAATTCGTGACCATAGGATATACATTAGAGCAAATTGAAGATGCTATCTTTCCCTCCACTTATTAAGCCAACAAACTTCATTATTTATATTAAATGTAAAATTGATGAATTTCAATATTGTAAATCAATTTTATAAATTATTGATCCAATACTAAATGTAAAGTAAAAGGCTGTATTGAAACTTTCAAGTAAAACTAATAATATACTTAAATTTAATGTCAATTTTAGATTTCCATGTAATTGAGAAATTAGGTAATTCTTCATCTTATAATCTATCAATCATAATAATTTTGTTTTATATTTTAGGTGAGGGCGCCTATAGTACTGTATATAAAGTTAAACGCCATTCAGATGGATAAATCTACGCAATGAAAAAAGTCAAACTTTCTCAGTTAAAGGACAAAGAAAAGGAAAATGCGTTAAATGAAGTGCGCATCTTAGCATCGATTTAAAACCCACATATAATCGAATACAAAGAAGCATTCTTTGATGATGCGTCAAACACTTTATGTCTTGTAACTGAATTTGCAGATAATGGGGATTTGCAAATGAAAATTCAAAATAATCAGAAGTCAAATACTTACATGCATGAGGGAGAGGTGTGGAAAATTTTTATATAATTAGTCTTTGGATTAAAAAAGTTACATGACCTTAAGATTTTTCACAGGGATTTAAAAAGTGCTAATGTGTTTTTGTTTAAAGATGGCACAGTTAAACTTGGAGATATGAATGTTTCAAAAGTTGCTAAATAAGGCATGCTGTGCACTTAAACTATATACTGATGTTTCATAAATTGTTTTGTTTATAAAATAATAAAATTAAACAGGGACTCCATTTTATGCAAGCCCAGAGGTATGGAGAGATTAACCATATGACTCAAAAAGCGACATTTGGTCTCTTGGCTGTGTTATATATGAAATGATAGCTCTGAAACCACCGTTTAAGGGAACCGATATGGAAAACTTATACCAAAACGTTTTATACGGGAAATACTAACCAATTCCAAACGTCTATTCTTAAGAAATGTCAAATGTTATAAAATGCATGCTGTCTGTAAACTCTAAAATTAGACCTACGTGCTTAACGATTTTGACTATGGATGCAGTTAAAAAACGCATTGAAAAGTATTTTAGTGCTGATTATCTGATTAACGAAAGACAAACTTACTAAGGAATCAAGAAGCAGAAAAACGACTCAAATAAACAGTAAAGTTTAGAACAAGGTGGGTAAAAATCAAGCGACTCTTAACCTTAAGACATATTGTTGAGCACAATCCGACTATCAGACAACATTTTTACTTTGAAAGATAAACTTCCCACTCCTTAGTATGGCTAAAACAGGACTTCATAGATAAGAAAGACTTATGATAAGCAGCAATTACAAATAAAGTCCTCTTTGGATGTATAAGGAGGAAGAGAAGAACCAAAAACTGATACTCAAAGAAAACTTGAAAAAATGATCCCACTAAGTTACATTTCACCGATGAGAGAAACTTAGAACAAACCCAGAGCCAAAAAGTCTTCTGAGTCTATTCTAAACTTTGAAGCTGAGAAAAATGAAAATGTTTAAGAATTACCATAAGTGAATGAAGTTAATTAGAAGTCATAGAAAAAGTAAAAACGCAATTACGCTAATCAAAATCGTAAATCTATTTACTACTTAGAAAATCAAAGAGCTGACAATAGTAGTCAAATAAAAAATAACAAGCTTTAGATAGATGCGTTGAAAATCGAAAATAGAAGCATAGATAACAGGAAATATATTAAGAGAGATGGTTCTCTTTTAACTTTAACACTAAAGAAAGATATTTAAAAGCCAAATAACAAAACTATGAAAGGCAGTTCTTCTTAGAAACTTATCTTACCTCAAATTGAAAATTTCTCTCGACTAGCAAGCCAATAAGATGAGTAGTTTCTCTCATACTCAAATCAAAATAATTTACTAATTAAAAGTGCAAATCCATAGCAATTGAAGTAAAATCTGCAAGTGAATGTGAACAGCCTATTGAGAAATGAGTCAGTACCCTTGAGTTACTTGAAAGCAAAACCCTCTCCTTTGTTGCTTAAAGAAAGTCTTTCATAGAAGTAGTAGACTACTTTGGAAAATAACAGATACTCTAATTAAAACTCTTCATCAAAAATAATCAATTCTAATGATTAAATGGGGAGAAAGTTTATATTTTACCATTATGGAAAACATATTTTCTAAAAATAATTATCGTATCTTTTTTTGTTTTCTGATTAAAATTCTTTTTTTTATTTAGTCAATTTTAATGCTGTTAATATATAATATTATGAAAAAGTTCAATTTTCTTATGTAATATAATTTGAATTTTATAGAAAATTAACTGAACTAATTCTTTGCAAATATATGCACTATTCCTTATGAATTAAATGTTCTTTCCTGAATTAAAAGGAGTTTCATTAGAAAGCTATAAATATGTGAAGCAACAGCTTTAAATGCCCTTTTTAGTTTAAAAGTAAAAATAAAGAAATTAACTGGGGTAAATTGATGTAATTAGTGGTTCTAATAGCAATTACTATGTATAGGAATTCAATATTAACAACAACCCCTCTTAGTAAAACGGCGTACTCGGTTCTTACTATTCTTAGCCCTAATTCAATTCCCTAAATAACACAGGAGTAAATTTGTTATTAATACATTTATTTTCTTAAAAATATCAATTATATATAATACTATAAAACACAGGCAAGAAAAACCCAAAACTAAATTTGCCAAGTAAGTAAAGCGATAAAAAATTGAGATTACTATTGTAAGAAAAGAAAGAAAGTAGCTAATTATCAATCAATAATCTAGAAAGTTTAAGTAAACGGTTGTCAGCTAATGATAAAATTATAGGAAATTTAGACAACAATAATTCATTTGTGAAGCAATGATAAAATGTAATATTTTAGAACATATATTAGCTTTAAAAATAAGACCAATTAATTTAATAAAAATCTCAATAGAAAACTAGTTATTAAACTGAAATATATAAGGAAAGCAGAAAAAATATTGTTTAAATTTGAATTTAAATTAATAAAATATGAGCTTTGACAACACAGAGGATTTTATATTAAATTAAATAAGGGCTATTAAGATATATAATTGGAATCAAATTAAATGATTTATATTGATTTCCTTCTACTTAAAGCATTCGACTCTACTGGTCAGCCGAATCATCAATAGTTTTCACAGACACTCTTGAAACAAAACTCCTCACCCTAGCAGTTCAAACCTCCCTCTTTTTTCCTTCAAAACATAATAAATTATATACCCCACCAATATATTAAGCATGTTTAATTATTTAAAAACAGTCATAGAAATTAAAATTAAAATGGAATATAAGACACATCTAGAACTCTAGCTTCATCAAATTCTCATATGATTTAAATATTAATACTTTCTTTGAAATTTCTTTAGTAATCTATCACAGATTAAAACTGACCTTAAAGATAAGTTTCACAAATCAAAAGCAAAGAAAGAGACAATAAAACTCTAGCAACTAATATAAATTAGTATAAATTTTATGGACAGATATGTTATCACTAATCTTTAAATAGAGTAGCCAAATAGCTCTAATGTACTACAGACAAATAATATAGCTATAAATACTTGGCTCTGGAAGTGTCAGAAATTACTATTCATCCTTTTATCCCATAAAACATATAAAAATTGATCCTTAAATATCTAATTAATGTTTAAATTCTCAGATGAACTTGAACACTATAATCACTCAGACTTATTCAACATAGTGCGACACTGCTCATCTGCCCTAATCGCAATAGAACCTTCTAAACTAAACTTAAAATCCTAATCTATCACTTTAGATATTAAAGATAAGATACTTTCGACTAGGGAGAGATTCAATTAGCTAAAGCAAAGAAGAATTTATAATCAAATTGGCAAACTCTAGTTAAAATGACGAATCCGCCAATGCTAGTACTACTCTTTAAAAAAACTTATGGGGGGGGGGAAGTTTCCTGCCCAGTCTTATAATAAAAAAAAATTTTAGGGAAGTTTCCTGGCAAGTAAAATAATTTATTTTTTTAAATATTTTTATTTCTGTAATTATGTTTTCTTTGACAACCACAAAATATTTATGAGCCTTTCACTACTTGTGATTAGAGTAATTTACTCGATGCTTTATTATAATTTGTAAAATATTTTTCACATTCCTTAATATTCCCTATTAAAAAGATCTTAACTTTTATTAATAATTCAAATTCTTAGTAAGAATTCTATTTATAAATGACTTAATTTATGCAATGTTATTATATAAGACAGCATTTATATATTTTTATTTTGAAACATTAAAAGAATATTTATCTTCTAAATATTAACGAGTAAAAAAATTGTTAAATATAAGTTTTATTGTATATTTCATAAAAAATATTTAAAAGAAAATCACTTGGCCGGAAACTTCCCCCCCCAAACTTATTAATACAGACAAATGAGTAGGGTTATGCACTTGTCTCTTTATTATTATCTAATAAATGTGAAAGTATTATTCATCCTTTAGATCTACAAGCAATTAAAACCAATCAAATCGCCATCACAGGCCCGATTCCTTCAATTAAACCAGCACCAACATAATCTCAAATGTTGCTAAGAAAAAGTCCTACATGCGAGAGAACTCAGTAGAGAGTGACAACATAGACAGAGATGAGGAGACATTTCCCAATATAAACAGCAACACCAATGCACTCTAATTCAAGTATGATTCTTTCATGTTTATAGTAATTAATTGTAGTTAAACTACTAATGGATTGAAAGACCAGATAAAGAAAGTCATGAAAAACAGTTAAGCAGTCTACAAGTCACAAAATAATGCTAGTAATGTGTTAAACTTACCATCTTACAAACTAGATGGGGCTAAACTTATAGTCAATCGCATTTAAGTTCAGTTAAAAGAGAGATTTCAACATTTCTGTGAGGTATGTGCTTCTTTTGTATTTATTAAGTATCTATCATATAGTGTTGATAGATCAAGTATGTCAATATATAAGAATATTAATATTGAATCCATAAATCAAATATAATCGTCATAGTTAATCGAATATTTATAATCTTCTCATTAATTTAGTCATTGTTCTTGTCAACTCATATCAGAAAATAATGCACTTGCAGGTATCCTTGGTCTCATCAACTTGCTTCTTCCCCTTGATTTGCTTGGCTTTCATAGAATCGGTTTGCTTTTAGTTCACTTCTGAGAGGTTTTAGAGTGCTTTGGTGTGGCTTCCATCTTGTTATTGGTTTCTCTTCTCAATAACTAACCCATCATCAGTTACTTACTGCTAAACTTTAGCAAAAAAAATGACTTGGTATTACTTCAGATTATTTTTTAATGGTTTAGATATTCTGAATATCTTGCATTTGTTGTTAGATGATTTAATTAGCTTCAGTCTCAATTTAGTTCTTAGCTGAGTGATCCTTTTCATCATGGTGGTGGTGATGCTATTTAGACTAAATATTAAAGACATAATATATGCTCGTCATGATCAGGGACTCTCTCAATCTTGACATTAGGATCTACAATTAATTTGCTTTGAAGCACACTGTTCTTGGTCTCCTCAACCTCTAATTGCATACTCTGCTTCACTAAATCTGCTTGTCCAATATGTTTGCTTTGAGGATTTTCAACATGCTCCTACTCTTGATGTTAATGATCGTGATGCTCATGGTCATGATGATGAGTTTCTTAATGATGATCGTGTTGATGATCGTGTTGATGATCGTGCTGATGATCGTGTTGATGATCGTGATCATGTTCGTGATGTGCATCAACTTGATTTAAGACGTGATGCTGATTGTAAACATTTTGTGAATGTTATTGAGGTTGGTCATCAACTTGGTGTTGATGAATATCTTTTTAATCATGATTGTGGAGTTGATCATCATGTTAGTGCTGGACATGTAGAGTTTCTTCATGTGGTTGATGTTGATGAGTGTCCTCATGCTTGTGGTTGTAATAGTCATCATCAGCGTGGTGCTATTGGGGAATGTGCTGATTATCCTCTTCTTATTTACTGATGACATAATTATGTTGGTGCTAAGTCTAATCCTCTAAGTTGTGTTTTTAATCTTTGTGATCATCATGGCCGTGATGATGGTGTACTTACTGCTCTTCTTGAGGAGGATTGTAATAATTAATGTGCTGCTCTTCTTTATGATCCTCCACATAAGCATGAGCAGTGAGATTTTCTTCATGGTGATGATGAACCTCCTCCTGGTGTTGCTAATGTGTGTGCTGAGTTTAATCTTCAGTCTTATGTGTCTGATCTTATTGCACAGTTTAATCCTCTTCTACATATTGATTATTTAGCTGTTGTTGCTCCTAATCTTCTATATATACTTGTTCTTAGTGCTAATGCTGATTGACTTTCTCCTACTTGTCACTCTTTTGACTTTGCTTATCATCATCGACTTAATTGGGAACTTCGTCATCATCATGTGAGTTTAATTTATGATCTTCATCATGAACTTGTTAATGAGTATTGTCCTATTAATGCTCATGCTTATCATTATGATCTTCAACATGCACTTGTTATTAGTGCTGGTCATCATGTTGATGATCATGAGTATCGTCATGGGGTGGTTGTTGTTGTTGATCTGACATTTGCTACAAGTACTGTAATAATAATAATTACTCAGATTTGCTTATTTAATATCTTAAATATCACAGTAAATTATAATACTATCAACACTTGCAAAAACAATAAATGCTAAGATAGTAAAATGATTTGTTTAGAAATTTGTACCAATAAATTTTATATATTATTGCTCCCCTATAATTTATTATAAAATTGATAACAAACAAACAAAACACTTTAAGTATTTTATAGTTTTGTTTTCTTTTGATAATACCAATAACAAGATTAAAACATTAAGAAGGTTCAATCATTAATACCTTAAGTTCTCCACTGATTTGCCGTTTCTACCACCATTATTATTACCACCTCCAATAATCTCACTGATGCCTCTCTTATTCAATTAAAGTACTGGAAAATCTTTTTAATAGTAGCTATTCTTTTAATCACCACTCCCGTCCATATCTCTCTCGAATTCTATTTATTAAGCTATCATTTTCCCCATAGTGCCTGATTCATAGGAAATGCTTAAAATTAAAAAGTTTGTTACAAATTAAGAAAACATATTTTGAAATGCGCTTGATTTGATTGAGTTTTTCGAATTCTTCTTCATCTTCTAGTTATTACTAATCGATTACCTGCTCATTGATAAATTCATTCTGTAACTGAGCGAATTTCTATACTTTTTCTTCTGAGTCCTCGAATGAGTTTACTTTTGCTTGTAATTTTCCTTCACTCTCGTGCATATCCAGTGAGCTGAGGTCCAAGCTCACCTGTCTAACTTACTTCTTTGACTTCTTGCTTAATGATTTCTTCTAAGCATGAGTGGATTATAATGCAAGTTATTATTAAGATTAAGTATGTTTATCTTTTCTGTCTAGAGTCTCCATTTAGCTTAAACTGTTATCTTGAATTATTGGTTCATTCTCTAGCTATGAATTTTAATCGTAATCTAGGAAGTTTGAAACTTAATGATGTTAAAGAGTAGCTGTGGTTTCGTTTTGTTTCAAGGCAAAAGTAAGCTAATTTATATCTGTCAAGTTATGCTAATTTTAGAGGTCAGCGATTGCTTTGAGATTTAAGGGGTTACCGAAAGTTTAAGTCATTAAAATCTAAGTTGCTGAAAAATCTTATTAGTCATTTGGAGATGATGATGAGTGTTCAATTGACTAAGTGAATTTATTTTCCAAATCTTATTCGTCTTTCTCATAAGAT
This sequence comes from Oxytricha trifallax, assembly GCA_000711775.1. Classification (NCBI taxonomy): domain Eukaryota; phylum Ciliophora; class Spirotrichea; order Sporadotrichida; family Oxytrichidae; genus Oxytricha; species Oxytricha trifallax. The sequence continues at coordinate 24,814 of ARYC01001797.1, forward strand.
ACTTCATGTGCGAGTTAATTTTGTGATTGATTTTAGTTATATTCCTCTAAGATAGATGACTAATCTATGTAACTCATTTTAATGCATTTCTCAAGCTTAATGCTTTTCCAAAGATTAAAAGCTTTACTAGTTTGCTTTTAATGTGAAGATTTTATCACAAATAGAAAATGCCTAATTTATTTCTTTAACTAATTATGGAGATTTGTTTTACTTCTAAATTAGTTAAAAGCTATTGATTTCAATTTTTAATCTTTAAGTTTTAGTGTTGGTATTATGGATAGAAGTATTGCAGATTTTCTTGCTTAATTTCTTTGAATTGTATCTGAATCAGTAATCTATCTCCATTTCAAGAAAAACCTCTTTAATTACGAGGTAAAATTGTTGTAAAGTACTTGCTTGATTATTTCATGTCTCAATAAAATCTCACTATTATTTTCAATTGTGTTTTTCCAGGTAAAAATAGATTTTCTTAAACATTTACTTTCATATTTTTTCACGATACTTAACATTTTATCAGTTTGCTTTTATTTATGAAGTGTATTTCTCTTAAACTGCAAAAAACCTTGCTTTTAAAATTACTGCCTCTCTATGATTTCTCTTAATTTTTGTATCTAACAATCCTGTAACTTTTGATCTTTCAATTAAAGCTTCCAAGTTCTGAACACATGTTCAGTTTACTGGTACATGAGTTAACTCTCAAAACTTAAAACCATTAGTTCTATAGTACTATACTTCTCCTTGAGATCTTTCCATTTGTTAAAAGATCTTTTGGCCATCTATTTTAAAAATATAGCTTCTATAAGTTCTTTTCTCTCTTCAGTTATCCATTAATATTCCTTAATTTTATCGAAAGCTTTTTCCATAAGTCTCTGTCCTGTTTTTTCAATGAAATCTTCAAATTTATTCTTAAACAAGCAGTTCTTTATTAATCTTACAAATGCTTCTTTTGATTTAACATGATTTCTAATCTAATCCTCTTTGATTTTCCTATTGATTAACTTCTTCAAAGTATCATGAGCATCACTTCGCTTTTTTAGATTAGCAAAACTTGCTCTAATTAGTTGTTTATCCTTGACATTGAGTAAAAGTGAGAGACATTTGTACTAATTTTACTGTTTCTTAATTTAAAGCTGCTCCTAGTCTTACTTGAGATACTGACGTCTTATAATAAATTTATCTGCGTTCATTGGAGATTCTAAGGGCAATGATTAGAGGCCTTCATGAGTTTCTTCTTCTAAAACTATATTACTTCGAGTAGTTAACATGTTATAGGAGTTCATCTTGTCGAAGGTATTTTACTGATTCATAGAGATGAAATATTCATTTTCTTTATAAGTTGAAGAAAAGGAATCACCACCCTCTAAAGGTCCTATTCCAGTAATTCCATTTACAATAAATTAGTCTGTACTTTTCAAAAAGTTCACATGATTCTAACTATGGTCTCTAACCTACTTATCTAACATCCTTGCATTGTACTATGGTGGTAAATCAGATCTTTTCTTTTTCAATATCATGCCGTCTTTACTTTTAGAATTCACCTTTTTATCTTTCTACTGTTAAAGTACTCTATGATCCATTGTTGAAGAAGTAACTGGAAGAATGTTTTCTTAATACTTATTTGATGATTCTTAGAATGACTTATGAGGTTAATGCTGTAATTTTAGCTATCTGCTTGAATTTACCTCATTTTAATTTTGTTTAAGTTTTGTAAGTCCCCCTTCTCCAGAGCTTGCTCTCATAGATTTAAAGTTATCAAACATTTGTTAGATTTGTGTAAAGTTATTGGTCTGACTGCTTGGAATATAGTTTGGTGATGCTTTTATGTTCATATTGTTTGTTCTATCTTATAGGGGATTCTTTTATTAACTCAATATTTAAGTCACGTTTGCAGTTTTGTTCAGTTATTCCATGTTTTGCATGGCGTTTCTAACGAACTTCCATTTTTCTTTCAGAACTCTAGGGTGTTTTAGGGTCATAGGATTTTCATTTTCAATGTTAACATCGTTTAAATCTGATAAAGCCAGCTATATGATAGATAAATTTACATTTTTTATGATGACCATTGTTAAAGCAAAGTATAATGCATATATTCGTTATTTATAAATTAATAAGCCAAAATAAAAATAATGGATTAATCTTTGCTCTAAAAAGTGCTCTAAAGATGGCATGCTTAGCCACAATAAGATCCAGATTAATATGAACTTAAATTGCTATAAACACAGAAGAAATTCAAAAATTATAAATACTCAATCTATGTTCTTAATAGACATGCTCTAAAAATTCAGCATTGGTATTATAGAATTAAAAATGCATGTAGAAAGTCAAATGACATGACTTTGATGGACTGTACTTAGAGCTTTTAATTCCATAACTTTTCAGGAACAAGCTTTGATAGCTTTCAATAAACTAAGAAAATTTCTGAATAAATTAAGCTAATAAACGAAGCAGAATATGGCTTAAATTGTAAATACAAAGGAAAATGTATTTTAACTATCATTAATAAATTTGCTCAATTTTGAATGCATTGCATTTATAGGAAAGTTGAGAATACTTTAGCATTTTATACATTTTAAATTTGCTTTCATTGTTTTCAATGAAAATATAGCCTTATTCTATTTTATATTTGAATTTATACTTATAACTTCCTAAAATTTCTTACTATTAAAGGAATAATATGAGTTTTTATCATTAAGTCAAGTTGATCCACTGACAAACATAACTCTCAGTAATTTAAACTTTGCTGAATAATCCGTAGAAAGCAAAGAATTTTTATTCATGACTGACAAGATATTGATCCCTCCAAATATAAATTAAGAACTTTCTTAAGATCTTCAACAGACCTCTTTAAATGACACTTCCAATCAAAGTTTGCAAATATTTAAGATGAGTTAAAGTGAGATACTTGTCACTCCGAGGTTCGATGAAGACCAGTTAAGAGAAGCCACTCTTAGAAGTTCAAATAGCTCTTAAAACAGCTTATAATCCCAGAGTTCTGTGTAAAATGTTTAGAAATTGATTGAAGAATCTGCTTGCAAAGTTCAATTGAGACAACCTCTGATGGTAGTTCATAAGATTCTTGATTTGAGCGAAGAAAGTGATACAAGAAAGTCTTAAGAATAGTCACATTTACAAAGTATAGGACAGATAACATTTCTTGATTAAGACAGTTTCAGAGAAAGACTTTAAAATGATACAGAAAATGTGACTTTTATGGAAAATAGTGGTAGTAATAGCTTTTAACTTGATTGCTCAAGCATAATATGCAAAGCAGTTTCAAATAAGTAATATAAAAACCCATTCAGAAAAGACAATGACAATTATAATTCAAGCTAATTTGAAACTTAATCAAACATGTCAATTGACTAAAGTATGCCTGTTTATGACGAATCGTTCAGGTCTTCCTCCTCCTCTATAGCTTATATATCTGCAAATAACTTTATTGATAGGAGAGATAATTCTACAAATGATGACTCGTTCAGGATAAAACTGCAACCTATTGTACAAAATTACCAGATTAAATCATCAATAGAATCAAACCATTTTAACTAAGAAAATAATAATTTTTCAATTCTTCAATAAAGCTAGCAGAGTCTATAGTTTAATGGGGTGATCAATTTCATATATTTTTATAATTAAAAATTTAAATCTTTATGTTTTAAAGTTTCAATGCAAATAAAAAAATATTATCAAGTCAAGAAATAAAATCATTTAAAATCTAAAAAAAAACTTATTAAAATTTAACTTAAATAGAAAAAACCTTAGTTAATTTTTTAATATTAAATATAAAAGTATTAAGATTTATAAAAAAATTATCTATGACTATATTTTTTCAATTACCACTTTGATTGTAAAAATATTAAAAGTCATTTATTTTTTAATTAACAATTTCCCATAGTTTGAGTAAATAGAAATGCTTATCAAAAATTCCAAATTAGATCTGACTTAGAGCCACTCCTCAATCATAGAGAGTTCCTCAATACATAACATTAGTTAAAGTAAAAACGATTATGAATCGTTAACTACTCTCAAGACATATTAGGGGTATTAATCAAATTCTTAACAAAATTTTGAATCTAATCGATCAAACACTTAGCCTTAACCAATAACTGCTTTCATAAGTTTAATAAGTCCATAAAAGCTTGGGAGCTAATTTAGCTCTCCTAAGAAAGAAAGCTTAAGATATCATTAACCATCAGAATCTAATGAATCTTTGAAATCGATAATTTCTTATAACCCCAATGAATCAATTAGCGATATAGAGTTAAGAGTTAATAATCTTGAAATTTAGACAAATCCCTTTTCTAATGAATCTCTCAATCTGTTACATTAAATGTAAGAATAAGTAGAAGAAGGCTCTTGCCAAACAAATGCCTAGTAAAGTACAGATTCAGATTAATCTGTCACTCCAAATAGGAAACGTAGAACTAGAGCTGAGAGGCTTCAAAATAGAGACACTTCTTAAGAACGACTTGTCTGTTTCAAGGAGTCAACAAATTACCATACAGTGCAATCTAGCAACTTACTTCCTTAGAATCCCTTTAGATAAGCGAGCAATTTAAAAAGTAAGCTTAACCAACTGCAAGACCTATGTAATTTGGATATGGAATCAAGATAATATAAAACTATTGACTGTCAGGAGAATAATCAACCTACACCCTAAGGTTTCGGAAGTTTTATGGATTCTCAATTATCGTCACTTCAAACAAGTTTGGCTGACTCAGATTTAGACAAATACTTTTAATCGACTCAATAAAATATGACGTTCAAAATCTTTAACAACTCTGGCATGAGCATTGAAAATGAAGAGAGTATATAGCAAAGCAATACTATGACATCTAAGAAATATGGAGCGAGATTAAGATAGAAAATAGACATTATTTAGAAATAGAGAGATAAAAGCAAAATTAGAGATAGATGAATAAATTTGTTTGATAATAGTAGTGTGAAATATATAATACTTTTAATGATAATTGCAATTGACTGTTCAATATTTAGTGAATGTATAGAGAGAGTGAAAACTTTATGAACACTTAATAATAAGGTTTAAATAATATTCTTATCATTAGAGGAAGTAGTGAATGCGAGGGATTTGCCCGAACTTTGAGTCCGTTTCTCCCTTCGAGCAATCAGAGGTTTCCTTGACATCAAATATTTCACGGTCTTCGTTATCAGTAATCGAAAGATAATTTTCTCCTCCATAACCTAAAAGTGTACTGCAGAAATATTCATCTCCAGCTGTAAATCTTACCATTATGGTAATTGGCTTATTTGAAGGGACAGGCACTTCCTGTTCCAGCATAATATCACACATCTTATTTTAAGCATCTGACTAAGAAAATTCAATTGACTACTCTTGAGAATATTCCTTCCCTATTTTGTATTTGTAGATGCATTTAAAGTCTATATCTGTTGATGCTACTGGATAAACGCTGAATCCTGCAAATAAAATATCTTTCTTTGGGATAAATGAAATTGCATCAAAAGATTCTTCGTCTGATATATAACTTAACTAGCGGCAGGGATCATCGACTGTTGTAAACCTCCTCCAGATTTTAGGGCCTTCATTCATTTATGTAAATTTAGAAAGTTTAAATGGGCTCATAATTAATGATAAGATTTCCTCCTTTTAAGCAAAGGATAAAATCTTAAGCATCAGATTCACTTTAATTTTGTTGTTGATTTGCAGAACTAATCTTTTTAAGCTCTTTACAAAGTTCTTTTTAAACAGGTGCCCCGATATCTCTATCTCCCAAACGCTCATTCAACCCCAATTTCTCGCCACGATAGAAAAATGTGAGAGAATACTTTGTTACATTGAGTATTTCAGCCAATTCCTCTGCTATTGCTTTGAATTTATCATTAGTTGCCTTTTTAATTACTAACGTGAATCGTTTATCTTCGCCCACCACAACTCTGATGCAAAGTTCCATTTCCGTTTTTACATCGTCTTATGATAAATCTATTTCTAAATCTTCGAAATCTGTACTGTTCTAGGCTTGTCTAGTTTTCAATACATACTGAGTATCACTTTTTTTGGTTTTTATCAAGCCATATTTGCCTTTATTTGCTACATAAACGTAAAAGCCATTTGAAAATCCCTTTTATCTATTCTTTTGCTAATCTTCATCATTCTGTAAATCAGTCTAAATTTTTTTAAAAAAAACAATTCCAAACAATAATTGCTATCACGATATTTAATCAATAAACAATTAATAAATATAAATTTGTTAAGTAATTACTCCTACTTCTTTGCCCTTATCTTTATCCTTGCCACGTTTACGCATTGCATTTTCATTTATCTCCTCAGTGAAATTTGTAATGGGCAGCACTCCGTCGTTAGTAGTACTCTTCCAAATATACTATGGTTGATATGTGTACTCAGAATCCATTTCTAATAATAATGTTACAATAAATATGTTATCTTTTTCTCAATATTATAAATCAATCAGATATGTCAATTTATTAATCATCTTATTCATTCATAAAATGAAATTCGTTCTAGTAAATAAAAATTTATAAATTAATTTAAAACATAACATCATGAAAATAATTTTAAATTAATTAATTATAAATTTACTATATAATTAATGAATCAAATATTAACCGATTTATCTAAAGTTAATCAATACTTCTATTAATGTATACGATATATTAAAATTGTTATAAAATTTGAGAATTAGTTTAAAAATAGAACAACTACAGTAGTGACTATATATTTTGTTTGAATATTAGTTGGTTAATTATTTATAAAATTTGTAGAACTAATACTATTTAAGAGCCTATCATTTAAAAAGTATAATGCTTAAATATTTGACAAAAAATATGCTGATAAAAAAGAGTAGAAGCGATGATCGCCTATACAGATACCTCAGATTAAATAATGATTTGAGATGCTTGTTGGTGTCTGATAAGGATGCTGAAAAAAGTGCTGCATGCTTGCATGTTGGGGTGGGAAGTTTACATGATCCTCCTCAAGCCAATAAAAACATAAATTTTATTGTAGAATAGTATTAATTTAACTGATTATATAACTTAAATGAGTAGAATTTATTATTTGTCAAAATAATTTTTAATAAAAGTTAACAGGAAGATTTGCAAAAAAATTATGTTATATAAGCATAAATAATGATAGAAAAAACGAAATTTAAAAGTATTAATCAGTAATTTAATTTTAATCATTATAAGTTGCTCTCATTTATAACATATACTCCTTATTTTATCATATTTAAAAACTATTTGGAAGGATTCATTAATTTAGATCAATTTTTAATTATTAGGAAGACATATTTAATATAATTTTAGAATAAAAATTGAAGGTTTTGAATGGTCTAGCTCATTTCCTTGAGCACATGTTGTTCCTAGGAACTAAGAAATTCCCTAGTGAGAATCATTACTCTCAATTAACTCAAAATTAAACCAAACTTTTGGGGGGGGGGGGCCATATCTGAACCAAAGAAACAATCTTTTAATCAAAGGTTATTTTAATAGTTTTAATAAGTTGGCGTACCTGCTTCGGGTCAAAATAGGATCTGAAAATACGAAAAAAATATTTTCAAGTGCGAGAGATTTATCCAAAGCATTGAAAACGCTTAAGATGAGACTCAGATATTAACATGAAATTAGATTAATTTTAAAATTTTTTTCATAATTTTTATTCACATTTTTTGCAATTTTAAACTATTTTACTTGCTCAAATACTTGTTAATAAGTTATCTTGCACAACTTTATATTATAAATATTGATATTTTAAATTATTAATGTAATATTCAAGTAATTTATTTGTGCAAGATAACTTATTAACAAGAATTTGAGGAGGTAAAATAGTTTAAAATTGCAAAAAATGTGAATAAAAATTATGAAAAAAATTTTAAAATTAATCTAATTTCATGTTAATATCTGAGTCTCATCTTAAGCGTTTTCAATGCTTTGGATAAATCTCTCGCACTTGAAAATATTTTTTTCGTATTTTCAGATCCTATTTTGACCCGAAGCAGGTACGCCAACTTATTAAAACTATTAAAATAACCTTTGATTAAAAGATTGTTTCTTTGGTTCAGATATGGCCCCCCCCAAACTTTTAATTAACTAATATATAACCATTTTTTACTCTCAATTTGTGCAGGGTAACGGTGGAGCTAAGAATGCAGCAACAGGTGAAGACTACACTTACTACTATTTCGATGTAAAAAATGAGGCTTTTCCTGAAGCTGTTGATATATTTTCTCAGTTCTTTAAGGAGCCATTGTTTACAGAAACTGCAGCAGAGAGGGAAATGTAGGCTGTTGATAGTGAATACAAGAAAAATCTTAGCGAGGATAGCAGACGCTTATTTTAACTAGAAAAGAGTGTCATAAACTAAACATTATATACAGCCATATTATTTTGTAGAAATCATTGTATTTAGTAAGACCCAACTCAGTCCTTAACAAATTCTCTACTGGTGGATTGGAAACTCTTCAACATGATAATGTGAGAGAGGAACTGTTGAAATTTCATGAGGACTACTACTCTAGTAACATTATGAGACTAGTTATGGTTGGAAGAGACTCACTAGACAATCTAGAGAAATTGGCGGTTGAGAATTTCTAAGAAGTGCCAAACAAAAATGTAACATTAAAGTCATTTAAGGATGAACTTGTCTATGACGAGAACTCGTTAGGAAAACTATATAAAGTAGTACCTCATAAAAACTTGAAGAAATTGAGAGTATAATGGAACTTACCTTTCTCTGAACATCTATGGAGAGAAAAACCAGCATCACAAATCTCTCATATTCTGGGCCATGAAGGACCCAATTCTTTACTAAGTTTGTTGATACAAGAAGGTTTAGCAACCTCTTTAAGTTCTGGAAATTCAAATAGAATGAGAGCTATAGACTAGCTAACTGTTGATGTTGGACTAACAGACAAAGGGGAAGATTAATACGAAAGAGTCTTAGAGATTTTGTTTTAGTTCATAAATAAGCTTCGTCAAGAGGGCCCCAAAAAGTATATCTTTGATGAAAAGCAATAAATGCATCAGATTGATTTTGACTATAAAACCAAATCATCAGCTCTTAACTATGCCTAGTCTTTAGCAGGTAGAATGCTAAATATTGAAGATGACGCAGAGATTCCAGATATGCTTTGGAGACCATATGCCTATGAAAGATGGAGTCCTGAGGAGATTCAATCAAGATTAGAATTAATGACTCCATAAAACTGCTTCGTGATCTTCTAAAGCAAGAAAAATGAGAAAGAAGGAGATAAACTATAGAAAGAGAAATGGTATGGTACACCTTACACAATCGAAAAAATTGAAGACTAGATTCTTGGGGAATTAGCTAAAAAATTGCCAGATCCATCAATGAAATTAGGATACCCTCCTTAAAATGAGTTTTTGCCTTCCGTTTTGACAGAAATGAAAATTCCTAGAGATATTGAAAACACAAAGCCAGCTCCACCCTAAAAGCTTAGTGACTCTCCTTTGCTTTGGTATAAACAAGACGATACATTCGATCAACCATATGTATCAGTGAATCTCAAATTCCAAACAATCGACTGTCAATATCCCTCTTCAGCTCTATCCTAGATATTTATCTCAATGTGGAGATCTTGCTTAAATGACTTATTAATTGACTCAGTTCTTTTCAATTTCTTTTTACTTCTCTAAATTTTTAATGAGCATTTAAGAGAGTTAACATATATGGGTTAACTAGCTGGTATTAGTGTTAACACAGGTTTAGCAATGGAACATATAAGTTGGTGTGTTTACGGTTACAATGACATTAACATAGCCAGATATATTTCAGAAGTTTTAAAGAACATCTAAAACTATGATGTAAACTATGTTAAGCAATTCTAGCACTTAAAATTGTTCCATTTTATAATTGAGTTTAACTGAGTAGTACTTCAATAACATGAAAGATTTAAAAATCAGAGCATATGAAAATACTCAGAAAACTGAGCCATATTAAAGATTTGATCATAGATTATTCACCTTGATTATGAAGCACAATTAAGATTATCCAGAAATTCTTAAAGCCTTAAAAGATCAACTAGACTATTTTATTTTCAAAAAATGAATTAATATTTAATGATTTTCTAAACAAATTTATTAGAAATTACTACAAAACATTCCTTGATATGAAAAATTAGTGGCTTAAGAATATCAAATTCATTCTTAAAATATAAGACATTATTTCATGATTTGATGAAAATGATAATCAATTCCTTTTTAAAAAATATATAAATATAATCATCAATTATAAATATAAAAGAATACTAATTTATTTTCTAAACAGCATATATAAATGAGTTCATCAAGAAGATTTTTAAATAAGAGCTAAATAAGTGCTGGTTTCATCCCAAAATTAAAAATACCCATATTATTTTATGAATGTTATTTTAACATTATTATCTATTTTTTAATTAATTTTTATATTAAAATTTAGAGAGCAAGGCTTAAAAAAGAGTTTATCTGAGTTAAAGGACGATATAGAACGTGGTGCCAATGATGGGGTTAGGCTAGACAAAGAACTAGTTTAGAAACTAATAAATGATAATAATTCTAAAATATAAGAAGTGGTTGTGCATTAAGATGTCGCAGACATGCACCATATGACAAATGAAAACAATTTATATAACAGATGTTCAATTTAATAACATTAATGTTTTATAAATGAAGAGAGGGTAAAGAAATTGGAAATGAAACTGAAAAATCAATATATTGAGAGATTGAAGGGCACTTTTGGCAAGATGAGGGAAAATAATAGAGTAGATTACTCACCAAGCCACGAAACTTCATTTCTTTAATATCTATTTTACAATTAAACTTACAAAAATCTCATATAGAAATAGGTATCTTATGTTTATGTAGATTTCTTGGTGCAAGGTATAAAAAAGAAAGAGATCAAATTAACATTTCACAACTTGCAAACAGTACAATATCCTATTTGGATAAGCTCTAGACTTTAATTAATAAATTTTCATATACCCCTAATTAATCCTATAAATTAAATAGATACTAACTAAGATGAATCCAGATATTTTTTAAGTAACATTACATTAAATATATGAGAGAGAGACTTAAAATAAGAATATTTTTGAGCAGAAGAAATTATCAACTATTCCATCAAGATTGGAAATCGCATCTCACTCTTCCTTAAGTCCTCCACCCCTCAATTTCAGTCGTTAACAGCTATCTCCCATGAATTAATTAGATTTAAAGAATAAAAACATTCTTTTCACACCTCTCAATCAACATTAGAAATAGCCGAATATTGGGAGTTACATTTAGTTGGATTTTAATTCTATGAAGAATAGATTCTAATTTAATAAATTGTTAAATTTGGTTTTTTAATATATCAATATTAACAAAATAATATAATAGCTTAAGGTAATTGATGAGTAGCACCGATTAATTGAATTCAATAAAGGAGGCGGATTAAGAGAGTAAAGTCAAGCCAGACTCTGATCAAAATTAAAAGTAATACTACAGAGTCCTTAAATAGTTTGATATTATGATAAATTGTTTAAGATTTATATAGAATATATTCCATGTCATATTTATCTCACTTATAAATTTGATGCATTGCTGAATGACGATTCAGTAACACATCTGCAAAATGACCAGGATAATGAAGACATAGAAGATTTCTAAGAACATATAGATGAATTATTAGATAAACTCACAAAAAATCATTCCACTTTCTTTAAAGAAGTCCCCGCGTAGCAAGCTCAGTAAGAGGAAGAAAAGTACAAAACATCGGTTTTCAGAAAAGTTCAATCAATTAATGCTAACTACGACAAGATTTTGTAGAAAGTCAGTGAAAGGTCTTTGCATTAAACTTTTATGAATGAGATGCTAGAAAAACAGATATTTATTAAAGATTAAAGCTTGAGGAAAAATACTAGGTCTGTATTACCCACTATTGTTACTCCTAGAATGGTGTCTAACTAGGATAGCTATACATTTATTAAATAGTTAAATCCCCCTTCCCTTATTATTTCAAACCTTATAATAATTTAATTTTGATGTAGCTTGTTAAATAAAGTTCATTAAGAAATGAAATTAATGCGAAATACCTCAAAAGATGTGAAGTCTCTACTAAGACCTAAAGCAAGTATAGAATAGTATGAACAATTGAATAAATCTTTTGGTCTATCTTCAAAGTAAAACAGTATTAAAAAGATCTAATACTAAGTAAGTTTACCAAAAATTATCAATAAATCCTCCGATTAAGGACTTATAAGTCCTTCGAATGTAAATTAAGATATTTCTGAAGTTCCCTAAAGTCCTAGTATTATTCATGAAGATCCAAATGAGACAACAGGTAATGACGAAAATACAGTTAAGCATTAAAACGTGGGTATCTCAGCTTCAAATACATCTGCAATAAACTAAACTTAAGAGAATTTTAAAAATGATGTCGAATTAAACTATAAGCTTTAACCTCTACAAACCAAGGAACTTAAAATTAACTTGAATTTTGAAATCGATACTCAAAAATCTAGAGAATTTACTACTAAAAGTTATAGAACAAGCAGTCATGCTGTACAAACCCTGAGAGGATTAAATAATAGTAAGCGTCCAAGTGTTTATAGTCCTGTTGGAAACTAATCAGAGGTCAGTATATAGGCAAGTTTAATGACCCCAAAAACATCCGATAAAAGTGAAGGCATATAATATCAATAGTAATTATAAGAAAATAAAAACAAGAAACAAGTAATCAAGCTTCCAAAGACATCTTTTGAAAATTAAAATTTCTAGACTATAAATACCTCTGGAACTTAATGTAATTATTTTAATTATAAATTAAAACAATTCATTAACGATTTAAAAGTACAGTTCCATTAAATTTCGCTTAGACTAAACATAAATTAATGTATCAAAACTAAAAGCTAACAAATGACAATTAAAACTAAAATAAACTCTTATAATCAAAGCCTGTTAATCCTTAATATTATAGTGATTCTTTATCATATTAAGCATCTTATTAACAATACCTAAATCAAGGAGATTCTTTGAATCAATCTCTCCCTTAAATTCAAAATGGTACAAAATAGAGCCCATTTAAATAAAATTAAAGCTCGGAAGAGTTACCGTAGATAAATAAGAATAAATCAATTCTCAATTAACCTCTTGACTATTCATCAATTATAATTGATAAAGAGCAGACTAAATAGATTAATAAACCTATAAAAAGTAACAGGAGTCGGCAATTCAATTTATAATAAGTCATTATGAATTTATTTTTTGCATTTATTTCAAAATTCTAGCAAGCACAAACTTTAATAGCTTAAAAATACAAGAACTCCAAAAAGAATAAAGAATTCGACAACCGTTTTGATGGAATTATGACAACTCTTAAACCCTAACTATCTCCTAGACTTAGTGGATAAAACTCAAACCTTGTCACTAAAAATAATGAAAGTTAAACTTTGGCATCAACATAATAAGATAAAAAAGTAGATTCAATTTCAAAGCTGAGACCTCACAGTAACTTGGACGATATTTAAACAAAAACCATAAATTAAACCGTGAATACTGTATTTGATATAAGAAAAGTAAGTGCTATTGCTTCAACAATTATGAATGGAGATCAATCTTATAGAGAAGGAGGGGACTAATCTCCATAATATTCGAGTCAAATGGCTAGTGACTTTAGAATGGCAACACCCAAGTTACATACTCCCTTTGGATAGTAAAAGTCGTAATTTTAAAGAGATTAGGCAGTCTAATGATAGTATTTTACTTGTTTTATATAACGAAAGAGTGAAAATATAACTAAAATAATAAATTAAAATTATTTCATAAATTGCTCCAAATATATTATATATTCATTCTTAATATTCATAATTAATCATTACCTATTAAAATTAAAAGTGACTTTTAGTATATTTAAAGAAATCAAATTATCATTTTTTGTCCTCCATATATCCCGTGTCTTTCACTATAGTTGACAAGATCGACATTTCTAGTAGCTTTAGAAAATCCACCTCCTGTAGGTTTAAGTTTTACTAAATGAACCGCTTAGATTGTATCATACTGGCCAGGGGATGGGACATATAATGCCTTTTTATTTTCATTTAATCTTCTGTCTTACTAATACACGATGAGGGGTAATCAAATATGTTGTAAGAAATTATAAAGTTAGACAGTTCTTAAAATTTTTTAAAGACTTACCCTTCCAAAGGTAAAAGAGTTTTTTCTGAGGTGAGCCATTCAAAACCCCAAAACCCCTTAGTGAGGTTTATAAGTGTTTTGATTTGTAGGGTATAGTTGGGGTCTTATTGGGGTTAGTAGAGAAAACGCATGTTTTTAATGAATTTAATCAATATTTAATGAGTATTACTGTACTTAATTCAAACAAATTTTATCTGCTTATCTTTGTGATACCTCTTGAATTTAGCAGTTTGTAGTTGTTCTAGTATATCATCCAATGATTATCGTGGATATGCTGGAGCTTTTACGATGACCATCTCAACTATCTTCTTAATTTCATTGCATATTTCATCTTGCTTAATATGTTTAGCAGCCAAACTTATTGATTATTTCTCATGTTTTGTTCCAAAGTATGACATACTTTCCATATCGCACTCTAAGATAATTGCAGCTACCGCCCAAACATCCCATTATACAGAGCCATTTGTCCATTTCTCTCTTATAGGGAAGTATCCTGGAGTGCCTAAAACCTTAGCTAAAGTCACTATCTCTTGTCTTATTGCTCTGTTGAAATCTATGACTACTACTTCTAAAGGGCAGAGATTTAGCATTACATTTTCTGGCTTCAAATCTCTATGAACATACCCTAGATCATGGAGCTCTTTCACACCCTTAGTCATATCTGTGAGTATCTCATTCAAATCATCAGGATATCTATTATGGTAGAGATACTCTCTTAGAGTCATTTCAAACTTCTTGAGTCTCAATGCAATAAAACCATGACCAAGTATAACTCCGTCGAGCTTAGCTAAGTTCTTGCATTATCTTTTCTAAGCCTCTCTCAGTACTATGTATTCATTTGCAAACTCATTTTAATATTGCTCGTTCTTAATGAGATACTTGAATGGATATACCTTGTATGCGAATTCATCAACAACTATAAGTTTTACCTTGTTAGGTACGTCAATATTCAAATAGTTTTCAATACAGCTGCTTATGTCGACTGCATTTAATGCAGGTATATACATTGCTCTCTCTTATAAGCAAGCAATATACATACCATTTGCTGGTTTGTTCATTGACTCAAACCGCTTCTATCTCTTAAGTCTCTCCTACTGCTCTATTTTTGAATCAAGAGAGTTATTTTTTCTTTTAGCAGGTACAAGCTTTTAAGTTTCCTCATCTTTAATCAGGAATTCGCTTAGATGATGCTTTTGCATGTGTCTTTTAACCTTAGCTGAGTGAATGTAAGACTTCATGCAAGTCGTGCATTAATACCTGCCATCCACCTTATCATGCTTGAAGTAGATCTTAGCTCTACCAGAGTGTACCTCTTTGATGTGTCTCTTCAAGCTAGACTCAGTTGAGAAGAAATTTTAGCAGTCTTCACATTAAAATGTTTTAATTTTTTCTATTGGTTGCTGTTCCTTATCTTC
The DNA here is from genome assembly GCA_000711775.1 of Oxytricha trifallax. Classification (NCBI taxonomy): domain Eukaryota; phylum Ciliophora; class Spirotrichea; order Sporadotrichida; family Oxytrichidae; genus Oxytricha; species Oxytricha trifallax. Next base: position 40,395 of record ARYC01001797.1, read on the forward strand.
CTCAACCAATTCAACTTATGTTTAAACTCCCATCTCAGCACTCTACTTCTTGTTTTAAACTTAAATTTTAAAGATATCAGCTTCAAACTCTAGAGCTCTTAGCTCTACCTCCTTTTCAATATAAATTACTTCTGGTTTCTTGGAGGAGCCAAAGTTGAGCAAAGATTTATGAAAAATAAGAGGAAAACTTTAAAATAAAATGAAAAATGATTAAACTTATAAGTATTAGTATTACCAAGAACAGAAATAATATCTTAGAACAGCATTGTCATCTGTATTCTTATTTTCTTGCAATATTCTATTTAATGTACCGGTGCTTGAGTATGTATTGCTAAACTCTTGTCTATCGAAGTTGTCGTCTGTTGCTGACACCACTCTGGAGGAGACCTATTGCTGAAATATAAATTTTTTAGATATGTTTTTTTGTAACTTACAAATTTTATTGAGTAACCAGTCGCTCCATCTCCACCATGTTTAGTTTTCCTTATTTAAATTATAAATTTCAATTTTAATTAAAGTTTTCCACTTATTTTTCATAATTAAAACCTGTTCCAAGAGAAACTGCCTTACGATTTAAGTTAGCCGCCATGTTTAAATTCAAATTTAAATTTCTATTATTAATAAGTAAATACCTCACTGCCTATACTAACTTTGTATAGGAGCTGGCACTGCAAAAACAATGGTTAATTCTTAGGTGTTAGACATCATATTTATACTTAGTTTATAACTATAAATTTTCTAATTTTATGCTTAATATTTTTAATTTTGGTACCAAATGAGAATAAATTCAGGTTGGTACTGGTACCAATTAGGTTTTGAACCATTTTGGAACTTTTCCATTAAAACCTCATTAGTTTAAAACTAGGTACTAATTAAGTTTTGGTACTATTAAATTGGTACCAATTAAATTTAAACGAATTTAGTACCGGTACTAATCAAATTTAAACAAATTTAGTACTAATTTAATGGAACTAAATTGATAAAAATGGAGCTCCATCTCTGAAGTTTGTTACAGCTTCTGCCAGCTTTCTCCACGTATCCTTACCAGGTTGACCTCCTATAAGATGCCCATATTTAATACTAAGATTTTTAACAGTAGGATCCAGAACTCTATATATTGAAATTTGAAATTCAATAACAAGAGAAGGAACAAGGATGGAATCTATAAGTACTGCAATGAAGAGGGTTGAAGCTTAAGAAATGATCTCAAGATTTAGAAGCAAGGAAGATCTCTATCGATACCTCACTTAGCATGGTAAGCATGTGACATATACTTAATCATATACTATAGTGGGTTTATTCCTTCCAACGATGGAAGGTACCAAAATTTCATTCTTAAAAGCTATACTCTGCGATGAGAAGAAAGCCTTCAAAAACAGTGAAATAAAGTTGATAGATATACCAAACTACCCAGAGATTTCAGTCACTAATCTCTACGAGGATGCGATGAAAGATGAAGAGTTGGTAGTTTATCTTCCTACCAAGAAACAACTCTCTAACAAGCTTCCAGAAAGGAGCTTCTTCTTTGGAGTTCTTGGCACTTTAAGAGAGAGTTATCTCAGAGAGATCATTGAAGAAGCTCACAAAAAACGCTACTCTATTTCTCCTGAAGATTAAAAGAAGCAAGGCATACTAATAAGCGAGACCTGGCTCGCTGAGCTTAAGAAGCACCCATTCCTCTCTCGTAAGCTTTGATTCATAACTTTGTAGGGAAACCTGGAACTGGTATATTCCTAATGAAAGAGCATGCGAAGGTTCACAGAGAGAGAAAGTCATAGACTATTTATGAAGTGAGCAAGAGACTTTATAAAGATGTCTAAAAGCCAGAAGAAATGAACATAGATGCAGGAGCTGGCACAAAGAGAAGAAATATGGGTCCAAGCAAGCCATAAGAAGAGGAGAAGAAAGAGAAGCCAAACCCCTTTATGGGCCAATTTAATATGTGAATATATTCATTCGTTTAAATCTAAAACTTATTTATAAACATTCATTCTTCCTTCTCTCGCACAAACTGTTGTCTTATCTACGCTTACTCTCTTACAGCTGCTTTGAATCAAGTCTACTGTATCGATAGGCAAGTCATGCATAAGATGATACAGCAGCAGCTTCTTGTATTGAGTCTTGATTTAACTCCAATAGAATTCTATTCCATTAAATTAAGGACTATAAGGAACGTTATAAACAGGAGTTATATTTAGGTCTTCATAAGCTTTCTTAGACTCCTTAGTCTTATGAACTGAAAGGTTATCAACAAACAGGATGATCTCTTGGTTGCTATACTTCTCTCTGAGCTTATGTAGGAACTCTATATACTACTCTCGCTTAATAGAGCGAGGGTGAATCACATAACTCTCTAAGCCTGAATCTTCACTTATACCAGCTAAAATTGCATGAGTGACTACCTTTACTTTTTAGTCATAAACTTCTATGTTATCATACTTCTTGTACCATGACTTATTAATAAAAGTGTTGAACGTAAACACAGCTTCATCTGCATGTATGAACTTGATGTTATTATCAATAGCTCTCTGCATTTAATCATATATATAGTTTAAATTATTACTATAAAATGGCACTGTAAAATCAATCACTCTCTTCACTCTGTTGACAGTCTTGAAAGTAATACCATTTCTTCTATAAATGTTGGCTATAGTCTAAGGAGAGATGCGCATATCAGGAAACTTGCGATGAAACATTACAGCTCGCTAGTCTAGAGGAAAGTGTGCCCAATACTTTAAAGTCTTAGAGTCACAGAGGTAGTCAATATGGTGCTGTGAGAACTTTTATTTTCTAGCAGGATGCTTTCAAGTACCAGAATTAAAATGCTAAACAGCTAACATGCAGTGATATCTAACAGTAGAGGCACTCTTGTGTAAGAGCTTTGCAATAGCTGCATAATTCAATACTAGTTTGACTTAATCTATATTAATACTCGTACCATACCTAAGCTGAAGCAGTAAATCTAAATATTTCTAATCATAAATCGACCCTAAATTTCGCTAATTTCTATTTCTCATTTTGTAAATAGGCCTAATTTCTCTACTAACCCCAATAAGACCCCAACTATACCCTTCAAATCAAAGCACTTATAAACCTCACTAAGGGGTTTTGGGGTTTTGATTGCAAAAGGTTTGGATTATTCATAGACGAAGCCTGGGGAATCTTTGCCCTGAACATCATGCTCTAATTCTTTGAAAAAGATTTTCTTTCCATCATCAAATCTATTTCTTGCACTGCTTCAGTCTAAGAAAGACTAAGTGAAATTGGAGGGCTAATTTTTAGGTGTGATATTTGATTCAAAAAATTCTTATGCTTATATTTATAATTTAATCATTAATATATTTGGAAGTTTGGCAGTTATAGGTCCTGGAGATTGTTCAGCAAGTTTCCTATCGATCAAATCGTACTTAAATCTTTGATCTTTAGGAAAACCTCCATCATTTTTCAGCCATTTAGCTTTCGCACTTAGATCATAAAAATGAGGTCTATAAATAATGCTAAATTTCTAACTCTAAACTCTTATTGAAAAGTTAATATAGAATTTTAACATTTGGTTAACTTACAATTCTGCTTTTTGCTTCATATTAGAAGTGAAGTCAAAATATTTTCTCTAACCACTAAAACTGTAATTATGGCCTCCTCCTGAAGATTTATTATCATGAGAAAATTAATAAATCTGATTTTAATAATTTATAGATAAGTTATTTGGACTTAATTAAGTTGCTTATAATATTGGTGCTGAGGACACTCTTCGTTAATTTACTGTAGTCATAACTATACTGCCCAACCCCAGGGGAGTCTTTTCCAATTTAATCAACTTTATGATCACTAGATATCACCATTTTAGAATTTGTGTCTGTTCTCTCCCTCATGCTAAATGATGGCTGATTTTACTTGGTTGAGACTATGTAAAATTAAAACAAAAAATATATTAAAGAGACCACCTATTTTACGCCTGTAAGATTTGGTAACTTATATTCACCAGGTCCTATACTAATTTTAGTGATCAAATATTTTTAAAATTTCTTTAAAGAACAAAACCATATTAATATCTTTATCTTTTGAATTAAATCACTTCATTCTAAACTTACCAACTGGTTTTAATAAATTGTCTTTATTTCTATTATTGGGAGATCTAGAGGTTGAGTTCTAAATAAATATAATATATAAAATAAATGTATGTTACCGCAAGATCGGTGCTTTACTACTCAGATGTATTCATTAATTTTTATCTGCGTTTAATTATAATTAAAATCTTTTTTAATTTAAATAAAAAAGTTCTTAAAAATAGCTAGTAAATTAATCCAGTATGCTTTTAATTTGCATATCAAGATAGATTATCAAGTTTTGTTTTGTAAATTATAATTTTTATATAAATAAAAACATGTCCTTAAATTAGGCAAAAGATAGACTTTTTAATTAAATAGAAGGTTATGCTTCGAATATTAATGATTTTTCTGAAGAAAAGAAGTAGAGATTGTTTTCTGAATAAACATAAAGATAAAAAATAAATTTACATGAAGAGAATTTTCATAAAATATAAACAATTAATGATGAAGCTTTTATTGAAATGAGGGAAATAGATAGGTTTCAAGATTAATTTTGGGATGTAAATGAAGATTTTGACATTTTATATCATAATTCTTCATTCTATTAAGATCAAACAAAGTTTATTAATGACAAATTTGATACAAGTAAACATAAGTTAAATGATTCAAGCTTTTTAATACACGATTCATACTCAAATCATGAAACTACTAAGTTAGACAATTAAGAAGAGGATTTTGCTTGTTTATAAAATAATAAAAATATAGATGGAATGCTTTTAAAAAGATAGTTTCTAAGATAATTAAAGAGATAGTACATCATTGATAATTATGCTCTTAAATAGCAAAAGATGCTCAGTAATTCAATATAGAGCAGTCCATTGTACAATCATGCAAATCACTTCTAGTAAAATAATGATTTTGACCCATTAGCTGAATTAATGGAGAACTAATCATTACAGAAATCTAACTTAGAAGATTCAATTGATTAAAAAGTGCCAAATTTGGTAATAATTACTTAAGAATCTGATAATGAAGAGTAAATTGATATTTAATAGCAAAATGGATGGTATAATACAAAACTCTAGCCTGATTTTATATCAAACAATCCAAGTTAAAATAATTTAATACCTATTAATAGAGGGACAAAGATAGGTTACTAAAATATTTGAGTATAAGACTTATGAAGGCAATATGAAGAAAAAATTATTAAAATAGGAAAAAAATATGAAAGTTAAATTATAAAAAATAACCTACAAATTAATTTTAGCTAAAATCTGACTAACTAATACCTTTCAATTAGAAATAACCTCATCCTAATAATAAAAATGACAGATTAATATCATAGCATAATCAAACTTAAGAACAAGAAGGAGCTTTTAAGCACATGAAGAATTTCTATGCTAACTCTTAATCAAAATCTGATAAAAAAGAAGTGAACATTTACAAAGTTTAATAGTCTATATCTCGTTTAAGCTATGAATCAAAGTCCAGTCAAAAAAATAATAATTTAAGCAACATTCACTAACATCAAACACATTTTGGTTAATAATCTTCTTAATAGTAGAATGAAAACATGAGTTAAGAGAGAGTAGATAGGATCAAGACTATAAGGTCACGAGCCAAATATCACATGCATAGAAATGGCATATAAATCCAAAATACTTACAGATAAGAAATGGATTAAGGAAATACCATTGAAAGAGACTAGTTCGATAAAATTAATTAGAGTCTTGATTAGATTAAGTAAAATAGAAAACGCTAAAACAAGACCGTACTTTAAGAGGATAAAGATGAATAAGATTAATATATGTCACAAGACACCGCTTAGTTTGAAAGCCCAAGACAAGTTTAATTGAGTTAATTAAATTTTCCCTATGTTTAAAGTGTATTAGCAAATTTAGCTTACATCAAATAATTACACTTCATTCAACTTCAATAGTCAAAGCAAACAAAAATTGAATTAAGGGTAAACTAAAATAAACAACTTAACTTAAGAAGAAAGTTTGGCTACTTAGGGTTGGAATGGAAACAATAGTACCTAATTTTTGCCAATATTCAAACAGCCTTACAGTAATAGCGAATAAAAATAAGGAAATTAATATATTGCAAACACAACAAGACAATGGATAAATAATTTTTCAAACAAAATGCAGCAATAGAGAAGTCAAGATAGTCGAAATATCTATGCTTTATTAGTTCTTTATTTTTATTTAGTGTTAATATGTTCCAATTCTCTATGATTTTAATTTAAATGCATTCCAGAATGTGTCAAAAAGCAACATTACTTAAAACACAACTATACAAGAAAGAGAATCTTCACTTTAAACACAAAGAAATTAGTTTTCCTATATACCTGGTTACCCAAAATTAGACGGTCTAAACAGCATGCAAAGAATTTATAGGCATAAAAATACAAAAGACTTGCTAAAATCTTACAGATCAAGCAACAGAAGTTACAGATAAAATAATAGCAGCAAAAAGAATTCACCATCTCCTGTGAAAAATTAAAATTAAGCCTAGTATGATTCATTGATTTTGGCTGAATCTAAAACACCAATATAGATCAACTCAGATGAAAAAGCTAAAGTTAAGAAACATCAACCACTTAATATATAAGACTCAAAAATTAAAATCCAAAATTCCTTTAAGTTAAATGGTGATGCATTATAAAATAATTCTTTTACTTCGCTTTAGGATAAATATTTGGCAAACAGCAACTAAAAATAAAGTTCAATAAATACTACAAGAGACTTCTACAATATACCTTAGCAAAAAGTCTTAAAGCCTTAATTTTCGATATAAAATTAATCTTTAGTTGGACAATCTTCTTTACCATAGCTTAGATTCAAAAATTCACTTTAACAGCAATAAGATTCGTTATTAGTAAACTCGATTGTTACATAAACACAAATTCCATTGATATTTAAAAACTAATAAACAATTTTATTAGATTTATAATTCCATAGACAAGTAACACAAGAAATATTCCATAAAAGTTAGCGATTTCTAATGGGACAACTTTATCATAAAATAGACTTAATGCATCGAAAACTGATTTAAAATAACAAATTGAAATTTAAAATAGCTATGGTGATCCTAAACTCCTCGAGTTGTCTGCACGCTAAGGATTTCCCTGCATTAGATGAGCTTCCTGGCGTGAGTTCAGGTTCCTTAGTTATAGGGAGCAGGATGAAGGTGGTGCTCAACCTTCAAAAGTGAGACGATGAGAACCATAGAAGCCAACGATAATGATTTTCCTCCCACACCAGGTCGGGTTAATGAGGCTACCACAGCGAAAGGACAGAGACTACTATCTCAGAAGCGGTGGAACCTGGTAAGAGTTTTTTTCCAGACTCCCCTTTAATTGTTTACAGGAAGCAGATCTCTGAGAGCTCTGCAGGAAACACCAGGGTAGGTGTATGCATCTCAGTCCAGGGAGAAGTGGAATGGGGAGCGAGGTGGTTTTTTGGAGTTTTTCTAGTTCACGACTTGCCACGTCATTGATTGCCACGTCAATTACTTTAGATACGTCTACGTCACGACTAAAATTGATGGTTTGATTTTAGTATTAAACAGTGATATGTTAAATTTAATTTGAGATTACTCATTACACACACAAAATAGCTATGGTAGTAAGGTATTGGGTAAGTAAAGTTTGGCATAGTCTTATCATTCAATTTTGCCTAGCAGTATTAAAAATAGCTAAAAATATATTGATTTATGATGATTCATTATTTTTAAATCTATTAATTTTATTAAATTATATGTTAAGCTATATTACTATTTCATGATATATTTAAAATGGGGATTTACCATGCCGATCTTTTATTATATTTAAATGGATTAAATAAGATGATTTAAAATTGATTTTTGAATCATATGCTTAATTAAATAAAGAGATATTTTATTAAAAAATTATAATTATAAATTTAAAAATATAAATGAGATTAATTGATAAGAGCATAGTCTATAAAAACGTAAACCATCACTTTGGTATTTCCTCAGAAACTTAAGATTAAATTAGAATTGGATCAACTCAATATATTTTGGATGTTGGAAAATTCCTAGATTTGTAAGTATTGTCGCTATTTTATGAAATTTTAAAACAATCTAAGCTAAATCATGGAATACTTATCACTTAAACTATTTAATTTTTAGAAATTCCTAGGTCATTTAGACCGCAATTATCTACAACTAACTATTTTTCCTGAAGAAATCTTACTTAAATTATGAAAAAGAACTGTATCAAAATGCAGCTCTATATCTCGCCTCCAAAAATTTGAATCATAAACGTAAAATTTCAGACTTTTGCTTGTACTATCACAAATTGAAGTACTTGGGCTCTCTCTACAAACACCCTCAGGAAAATTAAATTAAATAATTAAGTGAGGATATATGCATAGCAGAATGTAAATTACTACAGCATATTGACTACTTGATGGAGGTAGATCTACCAGGGATGTTCATTGAAAAATTCACAAGATTACTATATGAAAAATAAGACTATAATACTGATGGAAACTAGCATAGTAGCTCTATAGTAGTGTCTTGGCAAAACATAAATAGAATTGCGATTGCAGCTGCAAATGACACATTCTACACACCAGTTAATGTACTATTTAGCCCTCAATCTATCGCTGTGGCTTGTGTGATCTTTGCTGCTATGAAATTTGGGATGCCAATACCCTTCAATAATAAGGAATTTAACTTTGAAACTTGCTTTGAGAGGTATGTAATTAAGAGAGGGCTAGCGGGTTCTTAATCGTAAGTTTTAACTTAAAGTCAGGGGTAAAATGATGAAAAAAGATAAGCTAAAATCGAGGAATATCGTAGACAGTTCAATGAACTAAGTTGGGAGAAAAAGATTGATTTAAGTTGTGATTTGGAAGAAGTAGTGGAAAGTATCAAATATATTGAGTAATTTTACAGTAACCTCAAAAACAACATGGAATGATCTTTATTATAATTAATTTAATTAATAAACAAGTATTTTAACTTTAAATTTTCACTATTTAGTTTGATTTAAACTTCGCTTTAATTGTCTTCTCTCAGTCAATAGCACGCTTTTTTAGCTTTTTAGATTGTAAAAGCTGGGCATTTCTTTTAGACCTTATACTAAAATTTGTATATAGTTCTATGTCTATCCTATTTAATTGTCAAAGTATTTATAATTAGAATCGTCGCTATCCTCCTCATCTTAATTTTGTTAATTTTAATCAATGTATGATAAGAACTTATCTCTGTACCCTTATTTTGATTTATAAGTATTTTTTATTTTTAACAATTCAAAAATTTCATAATATACTAGAAAGGAATTGAAAAAATTAAAAATAATTCTTTCATTCATTCAAAGTATTTATACTTATAATTTAAACTTTCATTATAAAAATTAATCAAAATTCATCAATTCAAAGTAAATTAAATATCATTTAAGAGGGATCTCTTATCTCGATATTATAAATAATCTTGCTCTTCAGAACCACCAACCTTAGGAGCTTTAAATTCTTGTATTTTTCTATTAAATTTTATGTTATATAGAACTCTATCAGCATTGATTGAATCGAGTTTTCGAATTTCTTGTCTGATCTCTTTCATTTAGTCGCTACTTGGGTGCACATTTATTGAATCTTCAGACGCTATATATTTTTTTGCTTTGCTTAAGTTTTTGTTTATGGGTCATAGTGAAATACCATCTCAAATTAAATTCTTAAATTTGAAATTTTCAATTTTTATAAAAATAAATTTCATTTTAATTAGCCAATAAGCCTTAAATTTTGTTCTTAATTTAGTATGTAAGCAAAAAGGTTTGGGATTATATTTTATTTTGTGAAAATTTTATAAAACATCAAAAATTTTCAATAAAATTTGGATAAATTAGGATAAATACTATAAGGGAAGGCTATCTTGATAGATGAGCGAATGTTTATATATTTTTAAAATCTTTCTCTACGTTTTATTATTTCATTAGCTTATTTCTAATTTTCATCAAGAGCAGCTTTACTTTGAGACAAGAAAAGTGCTAGTTATTATTTATCCCTTTAAAAAGATGAAGATACATGATTTTCATAAGCTTTGCTCTAATTTTAAGGTAAGTTATTTGGTTATTGAGTCTAAACTATTTGCCTTTTTTAAATCTCAAACTTCTTCATATATTCTTCGACCTATTTCTTTGGATAAGCTGGCTACATTCTAAATCTAAAATTAGATCTTTCTAACAGAAAGTTCTTGAGGTTAGCTTGTGACTTTGTTTTTCTGAAATTTGGCTTTTGCCTTTATTACCTATACTTCTTAACTAAAAGTTAAGAATCCTCCATTTCGTTATCAGCTTGCATATTCAATTTTATCATTTTATTTGTGTCCATGCTTGTAATGGAGGATCTTCTAGACTCTGAGAGCTCTTAATCAAAAACATTTACATCTTCTCCTTAACTTACTTAGTTTGATAGCAGTTCTTGTGAGTCCAGATTGTGCATATTTTATAGCTCTTGAAAGTTATTTAAGTCTTGACTTTAAATTCTTATGATTGGCGACATGTCAATATCTCTATTCTGAATTTAAGAATGCTGCTTTGAATCGAGGTTGTAAATGTTGCTTTTATTATAAACGGAGAATTTTGAACTCTTCTTTCTATCATCGACTTTAGTGTTTTCTTTAACATACCAATGATCATTTGAGCTTTCTCTTAATAATTTGATTTTTCTTGATAAATCAGACTTCAAATGATTTTGGCTTTAACTCTAGTTTAAAACTTTACTTTTGTCATAGCTTTGATTTATTTTATTTTAGCTGATATTCTATGTGTTTTTAGTATCCAATACTTTTGAAGTTTGTTAAGAATCCTTGTGATTTCCTTGTGAGGTTGTAATAAAAGTTAAATCTTAATTATGTTAAACATCTTATTCATCTTATTAGCTATACTAATCTTTTATTAAAACACCATCCTCAACTCTCAAGTTCCCCACACCTTCTTGAATAAATATATTTCTTGGAAGTTTGAACAAGTAGCTTAAATTTTGGGACTATTTGGCTTAAACTTTATTTTCGAATACCTTTTACTGCTCTAGTCTCTATTTGTATTAAGGTAAATTCATATTTGGTCTCAATAAATCCATAGCATAATTGTTACTTTTATGAATAGTTGACTGATCTTGCTTTAGTTCTGTGTTTATGAATATCGAGTTATTTGCCTTTTAATCGGCAAACTGTTAATAATTATCAAATTTAAGGAAATTTTCCAGTTTTTATTTTATAACTGTAGTGTTAGTTTAAGTTCTATTCATTAACTCGTGTTGCGACTTTGATCTTGATAACATCAAAAAGAAATAAAAAAATTTCAATAAAACAAATTTATAAAAACTGGAAACTTTAAAAGCATTAAAATTAATCATACATTAAGATTGTTAAAAGCACTTTGAATATCGACAGTCCTATATTTATTCCAAAAAGATTATATTTATTCAGTCATTTACGCCTCTTCATAATCTTTAATTTTAGTTTTAAGAACTTTCTCTATATCTTTATTTTGTCTTTCACAACTTCTTCCTATTTTTTAAACTAGAATTTAATGATTTATCATTTCTTTTGTCATACTTTTACGCTTTTCCAAAAGCCTCACTTTAATGTCAAAGTTTCTAGTTTGCATTCTATTTTCAAGGTTTTAGGGAGTCCTGCACCGATGAGGAGGTATTGTATCGTAATTCTGAATGTTATTATTCCCTACGAAGTTATTTGAGACTGAGGTTTTGAGCTTTTTCTACTATGTTGACAATTTCATTAGCCAGTTATCTATAAATTTATTTAAAAATACTGTATCTGGTGTATCATGCTCAAACTTTTTAATTGTCTTTTCAACCCAAGTTAGTCCAAAATTTTGCTACTTTCTTTTTTATTAAATCAAATAATGAGCTTTTCTTACACTTTCGTAATCTTTTGAATTTGCTATCCTTGCTGCAGTTGTCAGAGGCGACAATAATTAGCCGTTTTAATCTTTCCTCAAATGAAAATTAATTAATTAGTTAATACAAATTTTCTTCTTTAACATTTATATGCATTATATATGTTAATAGTATAATTAAATGCTTGTCATTTTATCGTGGAAGTATCTGCTTTAACATTAAATACTCTTTCTTAGCTTATGGATTGAGTTATTTTAACTATATTTTCATGTTTTACTCAATTTTTTTAGTCTTCACTAATGTTTTCTATTTGTATGATGGATGTAGTGGTGGCAATTTCTTGTAGTTTTCGTATGTAAGTTTGATTAATTCGCTTTGAGGCAGTTTTTTAGTGGAGGATTAGGGGTTTTGGGGTGTTGGAGTGTCAGAGAGAAATGAGTCAGTATCATCAATGGAAATTGTTCCCGAATTGGAGTCTATACACATTAAATCCATTATAAATTATCTAAATATCTTAAATAAAATTATAAAACATATTGGTATTTATATTATTTTGCAATATATTTTTAATTATGTTTATCATTTAATAATTTTTTATAAAAAAATTGTGAAAATGTTGAAATAACATTTTTAATACATACTATATTAAAACAAATATGATAAAAATTATATATTAAATTAATCATAAATTTATTAGAGGAAATTATTATGGAATTCTTAAAAAAATTATAATCAATTAAGTGATTTTAAACAGTATATAAAATGCAAAACTTATTATAAAAACACTCCAATATTTCATTTTTTTATATATAATGACTCTATATTAAAATAAAGTTAAAACTTCACAACCGAGTATCTGGTTTGAGTAATAATTTACATTTTCAATAAAATATATCATAAAATTTGTCTATAATATAAAATTTATAATTTAATATATCAAATTATTTGAAGTATTAGAATTGAGAGATAATCAATATATAAAGTATTAAAAAAGATAAATAATTATATTTGCATTAAATTTTAAAATTAGTTTTCAGATTTTGAAATTTTACAAAACTCATATATAATGAATTATACTATTTCTTATTTTTCTCCGAAATGTTGATTTCATACAGACTTCTTTGAAAAATTACAAAGATTTTAATTTAATAGTTTTACTTCCTTACAATATCTGATAAAATCTATGAATTAAATTTTGCAAAATTTCTAGTGTATAACTGAAAATTAAAAAGGTATTAATTATTTAGGAAACATTTTAATAAAAATGCGGGAAAAGAGCCCAAGTGCAGTTTCCCGACCCCACTGAAGTTTCCTGCCTCGAACATTATAATTTTTATCATTTAGCAATAAATATATTAGAAACTCATAAATCTCCTTTTCACTTACATTTACCATTTTGAAATAACTTTTTATAAAATATAATTATCAATGTCTATATTAATTCTTTGTGTATTTATGTATTAAAAACAATGTTAAAATAATTGTTTTTAAAAATAACTGATGTAACATTAATTAAATTTCGAAATGTTTATCTAGGTAGAAATTTTGGAGGCTAGATTATAAATTAAGTTGTGATTGATAATGAAGACTTTGAGATATTTATATATATTGTATATTTTTTATGAAAAGGACTGGAAACTTACCCTCTAAAATGCGTAAATTCTAAATATTCTTAAGAAATAAGTAAATATTTACTTACTTCGCAACGACCCCTCACATTTATCAGTTACTATATATTTCTTGTAACTCCTTATCCAAAAGTGAGAGATTCGAAATAAAACTTAATTCATTGATAAACTTAATAATTTAAGATTGATTGGTAATGCTTTAGTAAATTATATATTTAAGCCAATTATATTTAATGAAAGTTCTATTTGATTAAGAGTTACAACTCTATAAAAAGGGGTTAAACTTTATTCATTATAAAATAAGTCATGCAATTTAATTACTGAATTACTCTGACTATAAATTATGGGGGATTTATAAATTAGGTTTATAAATATATTATGTTTAAGTTTTATGAAGTTTGCATAAAAGTTTTTAAATTGGACTATTTTTGCTCTCACACATTAAAAAATAAAAAATTTTCTAAATATACATTAATTTAAATTTTTTAAATATGGATTGAAAAAATTAATATATTCAAAAATTAAAGTAATTGTTAGACGTTCAAGTACTAAAATTTGAATGCAGAAAAATAGAGCTTTGATCACTAGCGATAAAAATTCAGATGTGAGATGATATAATTGAAAATTTTTGAATTATCCATAAATGTTAAAAATAATACGATATTAATATTATGGACAGCATAATTGAATAAAATTTTTTTTCTGGGAATTTAGCCTCCCCAAATTATTAAATAAAGTTTAATTCATAATTCAAATAGATAGAGTAGTGCAATATTCTAAACAATTAAACTCATAATTCAACTAATTTCTGCGAAAATATCTATATCTAACTAAGTTATCGAGAATATCTTAAACAAAATGCAATTTTCTTAACAAATAATTAACCATCAAAGAACTACTTCTAATTGCTAGCAATCTATTATTAAGTTATTAAGAATTTTATTAATCAATTTTAAAACACAAATTATGATATACTTTTTCATACGATTTTTAATGCTAAATTATGATCATATATAAGCAAATATTCAAAGCTATATATTGATTATTAAAAATCCAAATAATTTAATGAATAAGTAAGAAGACAATAGAAATCATTTAATCAATACATGAAGATAAACAGTTGCCCAGCTGCACTAAAAGTTGATCTATCGGAATCATAGTTAAAAATGTCAGAAACCTTCAGTATCCCATTAAGTGCTAAAAATGCTTAAGTTAAATCACTATACCCAACTCATTAAATATTTAACAACTAAAATAATATATTGCCCACTCCAACTGCTAACTCAATGAATGCTTGTTGATATAATTATAGAATATTATGATAGTCAGAAATTAATAGTATATTTTGGGGGGTGTGATATTTATAAGAGTAATATATTATAAAAATGTTAAAGTATAGACAATAATTCAGAGGACGTTGCAAGATCAGTGGGATCATAAATTCAATCTCAATTTCAAAATTATAACATGCTAGATTATTAAGTAATACTTTTATAAATATTAAGATGTGAACATTGAAAAGTATAAATATGGAATCAGCTCGAGGAAGGGGAATTTTAGGAAAAATCAGGAAGATAGAGTAAGTGCACTTCAAATTAATCTAAAAATAGATCAGGAATGTGCTATAAAATTTTTAGAAAAAATAACAGATTGCAGTTATATTTCCATTTACATCTTTTTAACAACCATATTTTAATTAATTATACCGAAATTACAATTAACTAAATAAAATAGTATGAATTTTTGGATTTTATTAAATGCTATGAATGTTATAGTTTATTGTAGAAGACTGCTTCCGTAAAAATGCAAATAATGCGATATTTGCTGTTTTCGATGGTCACTCTGGGGAAACAGCATCTTAATTCTGCTAATAAAAATTGATGACAATTATTGAAAAAAATAGTAATAAATTTGACATTGATATTTGCTAAGCATTGAAAGAATGCAATTTTGAATTTGCTTGATTTGTTAAAAATATTTTTTTAAAGAAGGTTAGTAGTCAAATAAAATTAAAGATATCAGTATGTTGAAGGTTTCATGTTTTATTTCTTGTAACGTTTGGCACTTTCAACCTTAATTGATCTATTCTATTCAATAAAAACTGCTTATTAATTGTAAAATAGTGAACTAACAACTCGATGAGGAGTATCTGTAACTAGCCAGATAATACAATTTGAACGATGGAGCTACAAGTTTGATTGCTACTATAATTGATAATAAGCTTACAGTGTCTAATCTAGGAGATAGCTCAGCTATATTAGTGCGTTCTGATTAATGTTTGGAGTTGAGTAGCGAGTAGACACCGCTTAGAATTGATGAGTATTAGAGAATAATTGAATAGAATGGGTTTATAGTACCAGTTGGCCAAACTATGAGAGTACAAGGTGTCTTGGCAGTGACAAGGGCAATTGGGGATCTTTAGTATAAAGATGTCATTATTTCTGAACCTGAAATCAGCTCCATAACTATGAGTCCTTAGGATCAATTCTTGATTATCTCCACAGATGGGTTGTACAGAATTTACTCTAAGCAGAGAATAGCTGATTATGTAGTAAAAATGAGTAAGTAAGGATACACTCTTGGAACAATTGCAAGTTTGATAACTTAAAAAGCCGTGGAGGATGGTTGCCCAGATAACATGACCATAATAATAGTTGACTTGCAAGCTTATCACAGCAAATTCTTAAACCAAAGGCTTGTATAGAATGCCTATTAAAGTCAAGAATTCACAGATTTTGAATGGATAAGGCGGCTTTCATAGAAGGAAAATGTTAACATTAATCGATTAAGGCGAAATTGTAATAGCAGTCCTTAAAAATAATTAACCCAGTAATATTAACAAACAGTGTAAAACTCTCAATAACAATTTTAAGCGCCTTGTTCAAAATAGCCTTCTTTCAAGCGTAGCGCTGATAGTATGAATGATCCTTCAAAGCAACAGACTATAGCTAGATCAATAGATCGAAATCAAGATAAACTATAAAGCAACTTTATATTAAGTCCCCAGCAACATTAATAAAATTAGCATATTCCAATGTGTAAAGACGATTAAAGCATGAAAAGCGAGGAATAAAATTAAGTAAGCAGTCTGTTTGATATCAAGAGAGCTATTTAATAGTAAAAAGATAGACTCCAATTACCTAGCTTGAGATTACCTGACCCCATATTTGATGATCAAGATAAAAGCCCGTCAATGGACACTCAAGATTTAAATTGAAAATTTAAGATTATATTAAAACTAAATTTATGAATTAACTACTATAAATCAAAACTTAATTTTAAAAGCATCTATATGAGTGCCATTTTACTCTATTAATTAAAGCTAAAACTTCTTATACTATTCACTTTCTTTTCATTTTGAAATAAATTTGTGGCAAGGAAAAGGAGACTGTCAAGAGTGATTGTACCCCTTGAAGCACTATGTCTTGCGTTTATTTAGGGCCTTCCCTATTAATCCTCCCAGTCTCAGGAGAAAGAAAAAGAAGAATGAGATAGAATGAATGAAAGATTTTACTCAATCACCCACTCTAACTTACTTCAACTCAAACTCCCTCCTCGTTAGGGAACTCTCGATATGCTCCAGTTTGCAAAGAAAAACTCTCGACAAGCGGATGGCAAGGTCTTCCCTCACAATTATATGTGGGAAAAGTCTTTGACATATCAAGAGTACAGATTGGTAAAAAATAGCCCGAAAATTTTACTTTATATTGTATACCTGATATTTAATAGGTACTACTAGGTTTAAACCATTAATTTAATTAATTATAATTTCTCAATAAATTCAGCCTTTTATACTCATAAGCTTACATAATTTTGATAACATCATATCTGTTCTCATTTCATTTAGTCTTTCTTGTGGATTTTTAATTATGTATGATTTCCTGAAAATTTTTAACTATTCTTTCTACTCCTAAACTTGCTTAGCTTTGACTACTTTTATGTAAGCCTTGACTTTCTTGTATTCTCCGTTAGGGTCAAGCACTAAATTATAGATTTTCCTACTCAAAGTATGCGGGTTTTGAGTTTTATCTCTGTAAAATCTCAAGCTTTAATTGAATCTATTCCCTCCCTTAGATACCATTTAATGCAGCTTCTATTGAAATATCTCATCATTTAAGCTAACTGTTTGTAATAGTAATTCTTTGATGTTTTCTTTGATATCTAAAGATTGCTGATCAACTTATTACTTGTCTGTGGGATGTATCATTTTTTATTGTTTAAGAAGACGAGAAAGCTGGGACCTAAAATGCAAGTTTTCTTCTGATTACGCTCTTATCAATTTGAATTCATTTGATTCTATGATATCTAAAGGCACATCTCTGGGAAGCATTTTACAGTGACAAATTTATTAATTTTATTGTCAATTTTATTATAAATTACTTATCTTATAATCCTTGTGAAATCCATTACTTTGTATTTCGTTTCTCGTTAAAATCAATAATCTTAATCTAAAATAATTATAAAGTTTAACTTAATTATAATGGAAGCAAATTATTTGCAAAATCAATAGTAATAAAATGGACTTCTGCCCCAGTTGATACCCATAAATAACTCCCAATAAGTACACTATGTTTTCCAATATTCCAGTAATACGTAGTTAGCACCACTTCAATAACAAATGCAAATAAATTAAACGCCCTTAAAATACCCATAAGCCTTTCAAAACATGCCATCTCCGATGTTTTAGCAAAATCATATCCCGAGCAGTAACAATATCTCGCACAATAATTAAATGCAAAACTACTTAAATCAATAAAACCAGCACACCAATATTTAGAGTAATACTCCAAAACCTGATAAGACTTAGTCTTAAAGATCTGTTGTGAATGCTAATCATTTAAACTCAAATTAGTATAGCAATTCATAGATTTAATCATAAGTATAGGGCAATAATTAATACAGTCAATTGCAATCCTTGATACACCAGAACTCCAATTTAGCCACACATTAAGAGTAAGTTTGAGGTTAATTTCTTAATTACTATATTAATTTGATTCAATTAATCTAAAAACAATTACCCTTACATAACTTAATCAATTAAAGACTTACAATCCTTAAGAATTACAGCAAAAATAAAAACCTTAATAAAAAGATCCAAAGCATAAAGAAGAGATTTTATTGGAGGAATTTTCAGGTTCTCATATCAATGAATTTATTCAGTTAGTGGGAAAAGATGAAGATTAAATAATCAAGGAAGAGTTTATGTATCCATATAGAGCTGATTAAATGGATGAGGAATATCTCAGATCAATGTTTTCATCTTATCGGCTCAGAAATGATAAGTATGCTGCGCTTAGAATAAGTACTGCTTAAAACTCTTAAAACTACACTAATTAATTCTCTAGTGATTAACAAGATATTTTACTTTATTAATATTCAAACTGGATATGGTTGGAAAACTCTAATTGGAGCATCACATATATTACAATAAAATGCAACCGAAAAGAAAGGACTTCTTGCAAAATTCTACGTTTCTCGCATCTATAGGAGGAGCGGTTACGAAGAGAAATGTTTGATTGAAATTATGAAATTTGCTTTTGAAGTTATGGGCTTAGATAAATTGGTAGTATTTGTCAATGAGTAGAATCAGTATTTTTGTAAGTTACTTATGTGGGTGCATTTTAGACTCATCAAAATGAAACCAAAAGCACATGGATTAAAAAAAAATAAAATAATACAGGATAATAGAGGTAATTTTTTTTAATTTCGATTTTCTCTTAATAAGTTCATATAATCATCAAAATTTTATAAATAATTTAACATGGAATGTACAACAGATTAATGCTGAGTATATTACGAGAAGATTTCCAAGAATTAATAAGTAAGCACTACAAAAAAATAATAAAAAACCGTTTCTACAATTCTTTCATGCATGACAACTACCGTGAAAACAATTCTGTTCCAACTTTATCTCATCAAAGCTACACCCACCCTAATTCCTCAAAGAATTCTTCAATAATGCGAAATAGGAATTAAAATGGTAATAGCAGCTAAACTTGTCTGCCTCTCTCAAGTACTGGTAGCAATGTGCTGAGTTAAATAAGTGGAGGCAGCGCTAGCGGAAACAATTATATGAGAAATAAACTTGCAAGTCCTCATAGTGAGAAACTTAGCAATTAGTAGAAACCTATTAAACTGCTGTCTATTATGGAAAAACCTTCTTAGAATAAGCTATACCCCAAAACCCCTTAATAAGAAAATTTTAATATATTATTGCTAATGAATGAATTGAGTTTAGAATCTGCACACACAGATAGCATCCACAATAAAAACAATATAAAGTAGGCATTTGATGGAATGTTTGATTAAAAACAGAGAAATAGAAGTACAGAGTCTATGCCAACTTCTGCCTCAAATAAATCTTAAGTAAATTAACATCAACAATTCAATATTGTAAAAATGCCAATGCCTCTCTAAGAATTATATTAGAAGGCTTTAACTCCTAGCATTAAGTTAAAATCGAATAATCTTAAATATTTGAAAACTAAAAAATACTCAGAAATATATACTAATATTGTTACTTATAAGTGGATCAAAGTTACCTGCTCTTTAATATTTATAACTCTTCCAGACACATTTCCAGTTCATCTCCGAATATCCATTGAGCCACGGCGTCTGATGCTTAATCAGCTGTTAAAACTATCTCCTCCTCTTCTTCCTCTTCTTCATCATTTTTTATTATAAAATAATATACGTTTATATCATGTTGATTTTGAGACTCATCTTCATAGAGATCAGATTCTTAGTCAAAGAGTTAATTAGATACGCTATTAATTAGACCATGATTTTAGCTGCTCATTAGACTTTACTGCTGATTATGATCTTTGATAATATGCTATTCAAATTATGCTTCATCATCCTCATCTTGTTAATGATCACTTTCTTCCTCATCAAATTGTTAATAAATAAAGTTGCTCTATCTTGATGGTTGCTATTATTATTGTTATTTAGGTGATAGATTTTGCTTTGGTTCGAATAAGTCTTCCATAGCTTCTTGGTTAAAGTCTTTTGAATAATTACATGATTTTATATTAATATAAGTCATGATCATCTTCTTGATCAAATTTCTGCTCGTCATCTTCAGAGGAGTTCTGATTAAGAATAAAGTTATTTGCATTAAACTAATTTGCATCTTCATTCTTGTGCTTCAATTCAATTATCTGCTCTTGTTCTTCTTAATCCTCTTCATCATCTTATTAATCAGATCTATATGATATTAGTTACTCCTATACCTGTTAATTTCCATCTAATGGGTTTGAGGGTTGATGATTCTAATCTAGTAGGTCATTTATGTCATATTAGTTTTCATCATAATCCTGCTAATCGTTTGATAGTTGAGATTAGTTCTAAACTCTTTACTATTCTTATTATCCAATTAAGCCATTGAAGTTATCTTCATCATCTTGTGATATGTTAGAGTATCTACTTTGCTGTAGTTAACTTTGAGGATGAGCAGCTTGAGTTAGTGGTTAAGCTTTTATAGAGAAATCTGGTTTGTATTGCTCCTGAGCCTCTTCAATAAATTCTTCTTCAAATGCTTCTTCTTCGTAGTCCTCATAAATCTCCTAGGATTGTTTGAATTCTTATGGGGATTCGTGATGCTGTTGTTAAGGAGAAGATAATTCTTCAAGTTAGTGAGGTGTCTGCTCTGAGGGTGTGGGTTGTTGGTGATATGGGGAGAGGTGGGATTTATCATTATCATCTGAAAGGCTGTTAATCTGGTGGTGATCTTAGTGCTGAGCATTTTCAACCACCTGCTTGGTATAATACAATAATGACATAAAACTTCAAACGAATCTGATAATCATATCTTGCTAGTCAGAAAGACCAAGTAAATCGAAATCTTCTTAATAGTGATCTTCGTCATGACCCTCAAGGTGTGACACCATTTGTTGATGTTGTTAGTTTTAAGTGAGGTCATTAACATTAGAATCGTCTATGATCAATAGGTGGTTGCTTTTGGATTCTTAAAGTTAATTGTTGTCTGCTGTGTGATCATCTAGGTACTCCAACTAAGATACTCTTTATTCTTGATCTGTATCTAAATGCTAATCTTCCTCATTACTTGAATTTTAGTCGTGATCTTATTCATCAAAGTGATTTTGCATTTCATACTTATGATTCTCTACATCCTATTATGACTTGTGTTAAACATCCTTACTGTCTTGAACATAAACCTCTTAGTCCTCCTCTTCATCTTCATACTTCTCTTCCTCTTCTTTTCCCATGATTTATTGAGCCAGTTAGTTGCTTACCTATTAATTGAACATTATCTGCTTCTGTTCAACTGGTGAGAACATTGTGTGCAGTTTGTTGCTCATAATTGAAGATGCTCCAAGAGATTGAGTTTTATTGTTAAACATCATTATGTCTCCATCAGAGGTTTGATTCCCGTGCTTGTTTGGAGATTAATTAGAGAGATCAGCGTCAGACAGGTTCTCAAGGAAATGTCCTTAGTAAATAATAAAATACACTAGTCAGAATTTTAACTATAATAAGGAGATATGCAAATTTTAACTATAAGTTTAATCTTGGTTCTATTGCAAGGATGCTTCATTTTCATTGAATTACTAGTGATTTTTAGCGGCAGAACCCTCAAAAGTTTTGAGGGGATCTGCAAGAATTAATATTGGACATATCCAAGCCAGCAGGCAGAATCATTTAATGCTCTGCTTTCACTTTCTGGATTGATTGAATATCAATTTAAGGTACTTGTACTCTTGGTTATTGCTATTTCATCTGAATAATCTATGCTTCTATAGAATTTAATCTTTCGTTTATAGGATCAGTCTTTTCTTAGATATATTCCTAGCAAATGTATGTAAACTTCTCTTGTTGTTAATCGTGAAGTGAGTGAATATTCTACAAGTCTTAAGTCAACAAAGATATATCCTCGTTAGACTTTTCTTCTAAAATAATTATTTTAGCTGATATATCATCAACTTTGGCTTCTAATTCTACTTAAGCTTATGCTATTGCTAAATTAAAGTATGATACTTAATAAATAGATTAACTTTACAAATATTATCTGACAATAACAAATTTGTGTTCTATAGTTTAGCTTCAATAATATCTTCTATCTGCTCTTCAGTGATCTATTCCAATACTTTTACTTGTATATCTACAATTTTAGCTTCTAAGTTTTGCTTGATTTTCTCTACATTTTCATCTAACTCGTTCAGCCACTTATCATAATTAACATTCTTATCTTCAAGTTTTTTATTTAAGTCTTAGATAATTTTCTAGACTTCATCGCTTTAAGATTTACTAGAACGACTTGAATCAGGCTTATTTTATTAAGATAATTCATTAACTTGAGTTTTAATGAGAGTGAATTGGTCATCGTTATCCTACTAAAGTTCTTAGACTTTATTTTGAAGTTCGGATAGGTTATACTTTAACAATTCTAGCTCCTCACTAGAAAATTCTTCATGAGGCTAAGATTAGATATGTATGTGTTAATTTACATCATTTTCTACAAGTTAAGATTTGATCAGGTCAAGTTAAGTTTACACTTCGTTTATTTTCTCATCAGACTACTCACACTTACTCTAATGACTCTCATAAACTTCGTCAATCATATTTTAGAATTTACTATCCATATGAGTCACCTAACTTTGGATGTCTTAGATTTGATCTCTCTGCTCTGCAATCGATTATTCTACTGAGTTAAAACTCTAGTCAAATATTTACTTGTCTAACTTCATTGTAAGATCTTTACTAATGATAGCAAGATTCTCTTTCAATTGGAGAAGAAGCGTTTCATCAAAGTTCGACTAAGAGGATTGATTCATTTATTGCTAACTGTTTAATGTTTCTCTCAAACTCTAGAGTTCATCAAATTAATTTTCAATTTAATTCTTTAGTTATTCATAATTTGAGCTTTGTTTTTGCTAGGTACTTGAGATTTCCTATATGCTATTTTGTAGGTTTTATTATGAAACTTGGGAATTTTCCTCTTATTCTTACAGAAGTTATGAATATTCTTGAATCTTAGCTTAATGATCGTTCATCAAAGATTTAAGTTACTCCACATCTTCTGAGAGGTTACTGTTCTATTCAATTTGATATGCGATATCATCATATTTGTCTTGGAGTTGGGTAAGATCTAATTAAAGTTGTTAGATTTGAGTTTAGATTTATTGATCAGCCTACTTATTGGATGATGACAAGGAGGATTATTAATTATGCTCAATAGTTTATATTTTTTATGAAATGGTATTTTAGTTGGATTCTAAGGCTTCTATGCTATTGTGAGTTTAGTCTATTTATGTTTGGATATCTTGGATTTGATGTTAATTTAAAGTGGATAAAAATTCTTAACATTATAAGTCAAATCATTTCAAATTAATTTCAAGGTAATTCCAATAATTGCAAAAATAATCTCTCCCTTTTTTATTTAGAATTTATCCATTCTTCACTAATTCAACCTATTCTCTTACTTCTTTCAATTCGCTCTTAAATTTATTTACCTTGTCATCAACTTTAACCATTATTGATTCTGTTAATTAATCCTCCACTAATTACATATTTAACTAAGGTTATATTGGCTTATTTTTGTCTGCATTTATATCTTCAATAGCAGTTTCTATTTCATTAAGCTTTTACTCGAACTATTCAAAATTATAGTTGATCTAGCTTAAACTTTCCTCGTTTGATTCTTTTAGATTTGTGATTTCTGATTAAATTTGATTCTTGACATTTTCCAACTATTGTTTGAAGTCTCTCTCATTACTTTAATTTGAGAATTATTAAAGCTAGTTAGTCATATCCTAGTTTTCAATCTGGCACTATTCTAAAAGAGCTTGCAAGTTTTAGATTTTCTCAGAGTGAAGATCCAAGGTATCTTATACTCCAGATTAAGGAGTTAAAAGCTCACTAATTTATCTCTCTAAAGATTAAACCTTACTCATAAATGCTTGGTTTTAGACCTCTATATTTTAGCATTTTTCTTGGGTGATTTAAACCTTGCTTATCAGTTCTTCTAAGTTTTCATTTTTAGATTGAATCTGTTAAGGTCTAGAATTCACTTATTCGTTTAAAAGTGAGATTCTAGAATTGAACTGTTGTAATGCGTCGCTCAAATCAGTTTAAGAAGCATACTGCTTGAAATCATATTCACTTTTGATGTCCTTCATGATTCTTCGTCTCATGTTTTCTAGCTACTCATTGACGCTTTCGCTGATCTGTGAAACTTGTTCATCCAAATATTCTCTTTGATCTTTTATGTTCTTGATAGACTTTTCAATCTTTAGACTCTGATCTTTTATTTGGCTTTAGCTTTGTAATTTAAAATCTTCGAACTCTAGGTTTAAAGTTGCAACCTGATTATTTAACTCTTAAGAAGTCTTTTCGTTAAGTTTAGCTGATTCCTTAAATCTCTCATTTAATAGTTTGATCATTTCTTGTTTAAGTTGCTGAGACAAATCTGATTACAGATTTTGAATAATGTCTTCTTTAAAGGCTTCAAGATGTACTTAAAGTTCATATTGCTATTGTTTGGTTGATCTATTTATCTTAATTTCAGTTTCCTTCAATACTTTGGATTCTAGATTTTACAAATCTTATTAAGTTTTCTCTTCAAAAAGGCCAAGTTTATGATCAATAATTTCTTAGATTGCTTATTCATTCAAAACTTCATCCTTTCCTATTTCATCCTTAATTTTAACAAGCTAATCCTTGATTTCTTTCCACTCTTCTGTCTTCTTTCCATTAGAGCTCTGTAACTTTTTAATGGACAAATGCAAGGATTTAGAGTATTTCTAGATCTCCTTAATTCTCTTAATGATTTCTTCTTCAAAAATGGTTTATCTTTCTTCAATTAGCTCAACATTAGTGTCATTTAACTTAGCTGCATTAACAGGCAAACCGAGTTTCTAGCCAAAATAATCTACGACTTTGTTAACTTAAGGGTTTTAATTCCTTGTATTTTAAGATCTACTCTGTCTTTTGCGGTCTTACACGTAATTCTCTTGGTCCTCTAGGTCAAAATTTAGCTCATCTTCTTGGAAATCTTCATCTTACATTATTTGTTGCTAATTTAACATTGGCTAAGCACCTCCAACCCCTATTGGTTAATGATCATCATACACCATATTTACAAGTTTGAACTTACTTTACTATCTTTGACCGAGAGCACTTTTTCCACGAGGCTGCAAAGTCTTTTGCCTTTCATTTTAAACTAGGAAATTTGCTTCTTAGTCCTCATGTTGGCCATCTAATGTATTTGTATAGTGTTCCTAATAATTCTAAGGGTGTTGTTAAGTAGGATAGAAGGCTGCTCCTATAGCATTTCCATGCTCTTACGATTTTTAGTTAGGCTGATGTTTATTACGATTCAAAGTTAAATTGAATTTGAATTGTCCAATAGCCTTGGCAGTACTAGCTCCATTTAAAACAACAATAGAAATTTATAGTATTTCCTTATTTCATACTCATAAATCCTTGGCTTGAGCCTGATCGATTTGAATTTATAATGTTGTTTACAGTCTGAGGGAAATTGGGGTTTACATTTTGGAAGCCAACTTTTGCATTTGTTCCATCATCCAGACCTACTCTTCTGTGCTGATCTCTCAAGTACATTCCTGTTACAGCGGTTTGAGCCATTTTCATTCCCATGCCTGGTTGACTGTGGTCTTGAGATAAATTTTATAAAAAGTGCTTATGTTTTTATGAAGCTTTAAACTAAACTATAATCTAATTATTTTAAGAATGATGAATATTAGCTAGTTTTTACACCAATCTATTATTTGAATAGGACTGTGCATCATTTCCCATTTAATTTAAACTAAACTTAGATGCATGATTTTTCTTAACTAAGTCGGATATGCCCTGAGACCATTTTGGTGCACCAATTGGGTTAATGCTTGTAGATGGTTTATCTGAAAACAATTTCATTTTCGATTCGTGATTAAGCAAATTCATGTTTGAATTGTATTTCTTTTAGATTTTTGGCAAATATTTTATATTTTGATATATTTGAATTTTAAATTTAGTATTTTACCTTCTAATGGATTTCAGCTATCTCAGATTTATCAACGAATAGCTTATTTTAATGAATAAAACTTAGTGCATAAATACTTTATTATGATTTTCAAAGGTAACTAAAAACAGCTTCATCGATGAGTCTCTGTGCTTGAGGGTGCTCCTTGCCATATTCCTTCATGATTTTCTCCACTTGATATTCAAGATAATTATCCACTATATTTTCAACGTTATCTTAAGTCGATAAGTTTTTCTTCCACTTAGTGTCCTCGATGCATTCTTCAAAAGTTTTGACCTTTGGTTTCACCTGTTGTTGTTAGTTATTTTTAGCATTGTTATATTAATTGTTATCTAGAATGTTAAACACCTAATCGTTGTCAACATCGTCATCGTAGCTATCTTCCTAGTCTTCATCACTGCTCTCAGACATACCTCCATATTCAAAGGCAGACTTCTTTTCTTGTGGAGGCTAGCTACCTACTTTAAGATTAACTGGTGGTTAAACTTGGTTAATCTATGCTTTTGGCTTTACAAAGTTAAAATTGTTATCGTCGTCATCGTTATCATCATTAAAGTCATCAACGTAGTCGTCTTTAATCTCTTCTATATCCTGGATTTCCTGTAAGTCGTTATAACCCCACACATCGTTAACTTTATTTTATGTTACAGGATTTGCTTGACCTTTTGCTACATGTGGGTTTTATTCGACTTCTTCTTCATCCATATATGGGTCTGCGTTATAAACATTACTCTTTGGCAACTCTAATATTATAGGAATAAAACATATGACTTAAAAGTATGATTAAATAAATAATTATTCTTACTCTAATTGCTTCTTATTGATAGGCTACTCTGGCTTTTAGATTGGTTATGATAAGTCATTATCATACTGATTTACGTCTAATGGTTGTATATCATCACTATAATCATTAACAGGTATTTCCTATATTGGCTCATATTTCATAGTTTGCACTGGTTCTTAATATGAACTACCCACTTATTTTGCTTTGTTGTTCTTTTTAATTATGGTTTCTGGTTGATGAGATGATGTATCTGGTTTAATTTCAACTTGTTAATCGTACACTGATGTTTGTTACACTCCTTATAGCTTCAATTTGTTCAACTGCTTTTGTAGTGAATCAATTTTATCATTGAAAAGTTCTTCTAAATTGCTCACTTCGCTTTTATAGTTGTTCTTTGAGTTTACTTAAGGTATTTACTAACAAAAGATAAATTTCTAAGAAAATTATAAAAATGAGTCTAGAGTTAGATTTTGCAAATTATCAATTTTTGTCTGAAGATCTTTCATTTTACTTCTGACATCTTAGTCTAAATTTAGAAATTCCTATTTATTTATTTGGTTTTCTTTGTCATCTAAGTTACTGAATTTCATGTCAAATTAGCAATTAAAAATGATAAATAATTTTACTGATATAAAATATGTCCAGATCTTGAATCTTTTAACTAATCTTTTTCTCTAATCTAAATAATTCATCTTGATCAACCATGTTTTGAGCAGGAAGTTAGCTAGTATCATTTTGCTTATTTTGTAGATAACTTATTTACTATCTTAAATACTCAATCTGCTCCTAGTATTATATAAAGAAAAATCTACAGATAATTTTTTTCAATTAAATTTTTACTAGAAATGATTATGAAAATGTATATATAAAGTATTCATCATCTTTGACTAGCCTCATTTCCTCAACTTCTTTCCTTATTTCTTTCTTGTTTTAAGTTTTTTGCTTTTCAAAATCATTTCTGAGAGTTCTGAGGTCATCCTCTAGTTAAGCATGATTTTTCTCCATTAATCTTTCTAAGGTATCTTGGTATTTACTTAACTCCTCCAAAGACTGTTCTTAGCCTATTCTTATGTCCTCTATTTAAGATTCAAAGTTCATTAGCTTTTAATCAGATTGAGTTATTTGTAACAAAAAATTCTTTAAAAATACTAAGATGTTGCTATAACTTAAATAAATTGAGTTAAACCCTACATTAGGACTGAGTTAGTCTCTTCTCTTAGAGAAAGAGACAATTCCTATGACTATTTATCCATTTAACTTTGGATTTGTTGAAGCAAATCCCCAGTAATTCTCTCATATATATTATTGCCAAATTCCTCGAACTAATTCTTAATATTCTCAAATTCATTGGTAGTTTCATCTCTCATTACTTACAGCCCCTCTTCATACTTCTTTTTGTTAGTTTTCTATCCAATTTCAATCTTTGAAAATCTGTCTTCACTTTTCTTCTCCAGTACTTCTAGCTCCCATTTAATCAATTCTTTAATGTCTGACTGTGAGAAATTACTGCTTGAAGGAATGCGTGAATTGGGGTTTTATGAAAGCCTTTCTGGGACGTTATCATCGAATTTTTTCTTTAATTGCTTTTCTCTGAACTTAGTGAATTTACTGTCAAGGGACTTTATGTAGTTCTGGATTATTTTGATTCTTTTAATGATTTCATCCTCAAATATGCGTTGTCTCTCTTCCATTTCATAGTCGAAAACCTGCTTCTAATTTTTTAAAACATCTCTGTGCTGTTGTAAGTTGTCGTCAATTGTTTTATAAAAATATAATATAGTTCTTAAGAGAACACCTCCTGGCCTTGAATTTTAACTTCTCCCCCTATTTTAGAGATGGTTAGCTTAAACATAGTGAGCTTCTATATCTTCGCTTATTGTTCCAAAGTCAAACTATTCTGGAGCATTTTATTTTCAATTAAAATGTAGCCTATTTCATTAATTTAGGATTTTTAGGTGAATTTAAATAATCATGTTCAATTGTGTCTTGTCCATCATGAGATCTAATGTAAACAGTCTTTTAAGTAGGCATTGCATTAT
Source organism: Oxytricha trifallax (assembly GCA_000711775.1). Classification (NCBI taxonomy): domain Eukaryota; phylum Ciliophora; class Spirotrichea; order Sporadotrichida; family Oxytrichidae; genus Oxytricha; species Oxytricha trifallax. The sequence continues at coordinate 69,793 of ARYC01001797.1, forward strand.
ACTACTGTTGAGGGTGGCCACTATTGCTGCTCTAATTTTAAAATCCATTGCTACTTGCAGGCTTATACACATTTTATGAAGGATTGCTTTCATTCCTGTTGGGGTAGAATGCAATGGCTGCAGATCGTGAGGCTTGAGAAGTAAGTGTTGGCTATACATATTAAGCACTACCCATATATCCATTGCCATCATCATTATATCGTTTGGATGTAAAAATATCATGAGATCTGTAGATAATTTATTCTCATTTTAGATTAATTGTGAATTCTCTAACTATTAGGATTTTCAAACAGTTTTTTGGAATGAACTTAATGAATAAAATTAAATAGGGCTGATGTAATATTTGAATTTGTATAGTAATCCATTGGTCCTTGTGCAACTGCTCCCATTTAATGCTAGAACTGTCCTGCAATGACCCATGTATTCAAATTTTTATTAGTTCTTCTATATATTTCCTCAATGCTCTATGCAAATCTGCTGGCTGGCTGATACTAACTGCCAGATCCTGAATTTGGTGAAACACCGTATAGACGCAGTCTTGAATTGATTGAATTAGGCAAAGCAATATTCATATTTTATTTTCTATTTTTTCTTAATTAATTTATATTTGCAATTTTAAAATCTGATTGAAACAACGAGAGACTTATAAACCTACGAATTATTCATTTTCTTGTTATATTAGAGAAGTTTTAGGAACTCTTGTTAAAATTAATTAATTTCCTTATCTATATTAAAATATGACACATGAATCCTTAATAAGAGTTTGTGCTAAAAGAGTATATGATGGAAGTATTAAGTTTATAAATTATTAGCAATTTATTATTAAATAAGAAAATCTAAGATGAGTAAAAGAGGTATTGATTTTGAGGTGTTGTCTTATACTTTACAATAGGAAGAAGTGGAAGAACATAAAACTAGTTTTATAATTATTTTTAATTCATATTAATTTGAGGTGTGAAGTGGAAGAAGTGGAACTAAACTGAAGATTTCTTGCGGTCTCCCAACTGGTGCCGTCATGAACTGCGCTGATAACACTGGAGCCAAGAACTTGTTCTGTATTTCAGTCACTGCCACCGGTGCTAGACTTAACAGATTCCCCAAGGGTTCAGTAGGCGATATGTTCATTGCCTCAGTCAAGAAGGGTAAGCCCGATCTAAGAAAGAAAGTCATGCCAGCAGTTATCATCAGGCAACGCAAAGCTTACCGTAGAAGAGAGGGTTACTATTCTAAAAGTAAGTAGTTAAATCAATATAAACTGAGTTATAGCTGTTAATCAGAATTTTCAATTGTTTATTCATAAAATGGGAAAATTTTATGTTTTCGTAATATCTCTACTTTGAGGGTAAGACAATAAGCTGTTTTTAATAATTTGTGTTTAGATAACGCTGGAGTTATTGTGAATCCAAAGGGAGAGATGAAGGGATCTGCTGTCACTGGCCCAGTCGCCAAGGAATGCGCAGAACTCTGGCCAAGAATCGCTGCCAACTCTGGTTCAATCGTCTGAGAGCAACACCTCATTAAGTGCAAGCGCAAACCTGCAAACTTAATTTCTCAAAGAATTTACTATATCTATTCACTCTTTTTTCTGCTCTGATATCTTGCCAAGTCCAATATTTATATATAATTCTATTGGTAAATTTAGTAATTTCAATTATCTTTAAAAAATGATATTTAAAAGCTAACCCTAAAATTATATGCTATATTAATCACCTCTATTATGATTCATATTTAAGAACAAATTTTCATTAATAAATATATTTAGTAATTTATTTCATGTTTTAGTTTTGCAATATAAAATAAAACTTTAATATAATTTCTTATAATCCATAAAATCACAAAACTTTATCATAATTCAGAAATGCTTGATAGAGTATTTTAATTGCCCAGAAAATTGTTTCCAGTTATTTTCTTGTTTGATAGAACCTATCTTCCGTTTTCCTAAGTGCTAGTATTTTAGCTTTGTAATGTGTTTTGCATTCCAAACAAATTTCTTTATGATTGTCCTTAACTGCTATTTAACAGGTATAATTTATAAGTTCAAAAGTAAAATAAACGCTGCATTGATATTTTATAAGCTGCATTATTCTTAGATCGATCATTTACAGTTTAGATAAATTACGTGAATTGCTTCTTCATGTGGCCAAACTACAGGCAACTTGTATCTAAGTTATTTTAAACTTTCTTAGTAATCTCAGTTAGACTATCTGATACACTTTTCAATGAATAGAGCTATTCTACTTTCAGCACACAGTCATGGCATCTCCCAAGTATGCTGCTTAAGAATTCCAACTTTTCAATATCCTAAAAGAAATTTTAAAATTATCTAATATTACTCTTCCACTAAAACCATTAGGATCGGTTTTGTTAATCAGTTAAATGATACCTCTTGGTAAGTTAGCCAAAGAATCTGATCCAACTTCATACCTATCACTTTGACAGAATATAGGCACACTGATAACTTGCTTTGCATTTTTCACTTTAACAAATTGTAAAAAAAATATTATCCTTATAATCTTACAGTAAATACCTTTAGGGTCATCTATTTCAGGGTTGAACCTAGAATCCTCATCAATATTCTGCACAAATATTGTATGACCACTGATCGTAACATATCCAGCAAGTCCCTTCTCGATATGATAACTTTTGACATAGTCCTCATTTTTCTATTCATCATAATGATACTTAATCAGGTCTTTCTTAAATCTGTCTACTATTACTAAGTTAGCTCTTTCCACTCCAAAAAGATTTGCAAATGAAGACTCTACTTCTTCTGTAAATCTTCGCATATTTGGATATTACAAAATGTTGTCAATCAATTAAATTACTTTCTTTTCATCTTCTTACTCTTTCTCCCATGTCTCTACTGTTTTAAACTGCACATGATAATTTTAAGAGATTAAATTTTACATGAGTAAATAGGTGAGTTAAAAGTGACTAGAAAAGTTATGAGACAGCTGGGCAATCTGAAGTTTGGAAATTTTGATACTCTTAATCTTGCTTATCTTTGTGAAGCCTTACAGTTGAGGATTTAACATCAACTTACTTTAGGCTTAAACCATCATTTTATGGAGCTTTTCTGTTAAACAGGCATATTACTGCAATCATTTAGCTCTTCCTGAAAATTAAAATTATGATAAAACTCCACAAAGTAATTCTTACTTTTTCTAAATTACAGGCAGATACATAAGATTCATAACTTTAAGCTTGAATTATTTGTTGAGATCCTTCTACATATTTTTATCTTTAGAGATATCGTTAACTATAATTGGCCTCTGTTCTTCTTTTAAATCTTCAAACAACCCTTCATCGTTAGGTATCTTATACTCAAAAAGTAAAATTTACATGCTTTATTTAACATATATTATTGGGAATTTTTATACTTTAATTCAAACAATTTCTCTATTTTATTATTAATAAAACCATAATAAATAAGCTATCTACGAATAACTATACTTTATTTAATTATATTTAGACTTTATATATCTAATAATTTCAATACATGTTGATAAAGTTCTACTACAAATAGACACCATTAGAACTTGGAGATTAGCTCCCTATCTTCTGAATGTTATTTGAAGTTTAATTTTAATTTTTGTTACGAGTGGCATCCCCTGCAATATTTTGATTGATCATACTAGTGAGAGGAGGTGTAGCAGTTTAATCTTAGAGTCTTTGATTTATTGGTGGAATCTTAAGGATTTATTACTGCGACTACTGCTACTATTTAATTGCTTATTTTGTGAAATTTCCATTGCTACTTTTCTTTTCGATACCACCTAAATTTCCAGGGCCTAGATGCTTCAAAGAATAGAAGGATCTTTGTTCTTACTCTATCTCACTATCTAATCGCTTAATGTCATCAAGAATTGATTGCTTTGAAATAGGGGAGCCTGGCGATAGGATTGCATTTATAATTGTAAGAAAAAGAATTCAATAAGTAGTCAAATCAATAATAGTTAATTGATTATAGTCTCTCCTACTGAGAGCCACTTGAAGGAGGTAATTACTGCTATGTTGCTATGTTTAATTTTGGAAGACTTACTTATTTCTTCATTTTATACAACACTTAACTTTACGATTACTACATAATTTACTAATTCTTAGAAGTTTAAGGAGTAGGAAACATCGAAGGTTTATCCATCTATTCTTAGAGAGAGCTGAATTTTTTTAAAAAAGTCTTCAAAATAGTCATAAAAAAGCAGATATATTTTAATTTGCTAAAATAAATTGCAATTTATCATGGATAACTAGAATACTCACAATTTTGTAAAAGCCCAGGTAAACGAAGCTTAAACTTATAAAGGACTCATTAATTCTCGAAAAAGGCGTTAATTGTCAGACATGCAAGCTTTATTTAGGAAAATGCGAAGATCTAGTAATTTTAAGCCTCTAAATTTTGGAGAAGAACAAGCAAATAGTCTATCACCTTGTAAGTCACATTGGAAAAGCTTTAATTTGTCCCTCTTTAAAAATAAAAAGAATCTTATTTTATACTTTACTTATAGAAACTCACTAGCCTACAAACTATTTGCAGGGGATGAACGAAAGTATAATGTCAAGTGAAGCAAGGATTAGTTAAGATAAAAAGATAAGAGTAAACTAATTAATGAGTGAAAGCCAAAATATAAATTTTGTTAGAACTTCCCTTGAAACTCCCAGACTACTATAGCACGATAAAGCTAATCTTAAAAGTTTACAAAACTTTAAGTCCCCATAAACTTACAGAAATCTTAATTTCAATAATTATCAGACTTTAAACACGACATTAACCCCTGAATAGCATACAATGAGTAGTGGTTTGTACTCTCAAGATACTAAGCACAAATAAATCGTCTCCAATCTCTCATAATAAAAAACTAAAGCGGAAACTTTGTCGTCAGAAATGATTCAAATAAATTCCTAAACTGACTCTAATTATCCTGGGCTGTCCAAGAAATCTCAAACTCGCTAGATTAATATAGAAAATACGGACACCTAGTAATATCTCTCCAATATACCCAATGCATAAAGCTAACTATATTCCAAAGGCATATAATTTTTTTAATTATTTTAGAATATTTAAATTTATTAATATCTCATTTTAAAAAGTAACATTAAGGCAGATAATCTTAGAGGATTTCATCTTTGAATAGTACAATGAATAGATATAACCAAAATAAAACAAATTAAAGCATTATTTATGATACTTTTGTGGAGATCAATGATTTAGATAAATTTTTTACTAAAGTACTAAGCCTACCAGAAAAGACCCAATATAAGGTTTTATAAGAAAAGATCAAGAGTTAATAGAATAAGATTATCAATAAACTTATATAAAGATTGAATGCTAATTTTATGTACATTTTCCTACATTTCGGACACTATTATTGTACATATATTTTTAGTTTATTGAAGAAGAATTAGAGTGCCAATAAGAGCAAATCTTACAAGTGAAAGATTTTTTGAGTAATTTGTCAAAAGACTTTGTAAAGGGTATTTTCCAAACAGATGAAGAAGCACTAATTTATAAAGATTAATTAGGAATAAAAATATAATAGCTAGATTTTACCCTAAAAAGAAACCTCTAAAATATATAGTTTATCCTAGATACTTAAAACTAACCACCCTCATCATTGAATTTAAATAGCATCAATCAGTCAACAATTGAAAGTTTGAACAATAACTCTTAGAAAAGCGTGAATTAGTAATAGCAAACTTGCCTATATCACAAAGCTAAAATACGGAAACTTATCAAAGACTTAAATGATTAAATCGAGTTAAACTTAAAAGTCAAAGAATAAAACATGAAACTGAAACTCCTAAATTAAAGCTTAGGTGATAAGTTAGAAGATAAAAATTTACTTATAAAATAGCATGTTGCTGGTTCATACCTGAATAAAAAGGATTAATAATAAAACTATGCTGATTCTGCCTTAATTAAAAGTCCTAAAAAGAGAGGTACCGTGGTCTTTGGATATGGATAATAACCAAGGCTGACAAGGAGAGTCAGTTAGGGCTCTTCATTTTTCCCTAGAGAAAGCTCTAATAAAGGAATTTTTAATTCATTGAATAAAAATACCCATACAATTCTTTTAATTTAAAATAAAGGCATAGATGAGTAATTTATGAACTAAGTTTATTATTATAATTATACAATTTAGTAGTATAATATTTAATTTTTAAGTAAATGAAAAAGAAATTATCTTGAATAACTAATATAACCTCTGCCTTAAACTTATGCAAAGCGTAGAGCATCATTCAGAGACAAACAACTTCGATAAAGTGCTCTTGGAAATCTCAAAGGAAATAGAATCTATTTATGATGTAGAAAAATGTATAATACTCAAAGTAAGTGGAAAAGAATTGACAGATGGCAGAGAGTATAAGATTAGTCATTATGATTCACAAACAATTCATAGATTAGTGATAATTCTGATCTGAAATTTGTTAGAGTTAGATCTCATAATCAAATTCCTTTATATCATTCTCAGTTAACTAACTTTCTTTGAAGCAAGATCGAATGATTTAATCTAATTTCTTTCTCTTCAAAATGTTTTCATGCTATTGAGTATCTGAAGCGCTTAATCCTTGTGATTGAAGTCTAGTTACACTATCATTATTTTCTTTAAAATAATTGAACAGCATGTAAAATTCATTCAAAATTTTTAATTATGTTCTACTTGTGAATTAGCACTATGAAGAAGAGTCTCATCAAATTTCGCGCTATTCTTAATAAATGTTATTCTATTACTTCTTTTCTACAAGTTTTTACTGCCAAGCATTGTTGGACTATTTCTCTGTGATCTACTAGCTCCAACAAATGGAAGTTTTATTATAGAATTTGACAATTTTTCATTGTTATTAATATGCAAATCTTTATTTTAATTGTTATTATCATGAATTATAGATTGTTGTTTTTCTCGATGAGTAAGAATAGTTTAATTTCTGGGATCAAGTTACTTGTTTTTGAGTAATATTTAAGTTGTGTTTAGCTATTTGTCAGGGCTATTACTATTTATAGTTTTTGGATTATATATCGAACCTCTATACAAATAATTTGAAAGATTGTTCTGATCTTTCAAGCTAGGCAAGCTTAATCTTTTGTTACCGAAAATACCCGTTTCATTGTATGATTTGTTTTGAATTGTTTGTTACGTTAAATTTTGCAGTGACTGTATTGAGGCCTGATTATACTGTTCAATTGACACCTGAGTAGTTGCCAAATCGTTATAGCATTAAATTTAAAATGTTATACCGATTTCAAGTAAATTTTTATATTTGTAAAGGTATTAAGTGATTCATTAAGAGCGGCATTTGCATAGTGGCCTGCTCTCTTGAATGTACTTTTCTTGATTTCTTTTTCGTTAATAGATTAATGTGAGAATTTATGTATCCCTTCATAATCATCCTATCCATCGAGATTTTAAACTTATAATTATTTTTATCTAATTGATAACTGACTATTGTTCTCTTATTGCTTAACTGGAAATTCCCTGGAAGTAATAACATTTTAATCGAGTTTAAGCTTTTTATTTGAAGAAAATTTAGATCTTTCAGTATTTTAATTGTTTTTAGGGCTGTTCATTGTAGATTTGGAAATAAATTTAAGTCTTTACCCAACACTGATGCTTCGCATTTATTACTGATCTTAGATATTTTTAGTCTCACTTAGTTCGCTCTTCTTTTCTATTACTTTCTAATGCCACTTTGTCTTAAAACGTTTCTTTCCTTCAAATATTTTCCCGATTTCTTCTATCAACTTATTTTTAATCATTTGCTAAGATTCTTCATCAGCTTGCTCTTTCTTTCGTTTTTAGCTTTTATCTATCAAGTCAAAAACCTTGCCCTTTTTATATTCAAGTGAAAATGTCCCACTCTATGCTGAATTTAGGTATATATGCATGGGGAGTTTCTAGGGGTTTTGGGACATTTATTCATAATCAATGTTGTGCTGCTTACAAAATTCTTACAAATATTGCTTCATAGATATAACCTTTGGCGCTTTTTCATCTTCATTTTCTTTCAAGAGCTCGTCCATTTGAGCAGGGGTTAGGGCTTCAACTTTTATATTATGGTCTTGATTTGACATTAGTTTTAGCTTTAAATTCAATCGCATTTCTCTTTCTTAACGCTACTTATAATAAAATAGGGAAATTAATAGCATGTTTTGGTTATTATAAACAGTCGTATAATGTTAATTTTATTGGGGTTTAGTATTAAATAACAAATTGCGCTTAAGCTCTATTTTAAAATAAAACATCACTATTTAATTTCTTCATGATTAAATTGCTTTGGGGAAACTTTAAAATCTGTCTTGAGATACTCCAATCTTTAATTCTCAGCATCCATCGCTCCTAAAAATATCTCATCGATCTTAACTTAATTGTCTAATTACCCAGTTTAATTAACTAAATCATAATTGATTAAACACAGTAAATTTATGATTAAATTCACCCAAAAAACTGAATTTAAGTTTCTTTTTTTCTTTAAAAAGAAGGTGACTATTAACCCCATTCTTTACCATTATTAGATTAGTTTTGCTGAAAAGATGACTAATTTAGATTATTATTCGAAAAAGACTGATTATTATAATTTATTAATTAACTAAAATGACATTCTTTTAGATTTTTAATTATATATAATTATTGTTTTAATTCAAGGATCTCTTATTAGCTGGTGTCATTCCTACAGCCAAATGATTTTTGTAATCCATAGCATAAGCATTGAAGTAATCTTTTGTGGTAACTATATTTATTATTAAATAAGATCAAGTAAAAGTATATTCAAATTCTTACATTCTTTCGGACTTTAGGGATATTTAATTTAAAAAAATAAACTACAATTAAATAAATTAAATTATTATTATAAATTGAATTTTTAACTCACTGCTACTTTTCTTTTTACGCATCATATTTATTTATAATTAATTTCAATAAATTCATATTAAGGTTATTAGTCTTTATTAATGAATTTAATCTAACATTCTTTATATAAATGAAATTATAAAATTAAATTCATAAATATTCTTTGAGTAATATAGTAGATTTTATCTGATTATTACGTATATGATATATAATAGACTCATAACAAACTGAGATAATTAATGCCAGTAATAATGCTTTTCTATTCTTTGATTTGTTTGAATTTCAACTCCATTTCCAACTTTTTGCCTACTTTCTTTTTTACTCTCCTGCCTTTTTCAAATTTAGCAACTTCACTTGATGGATCCATCCTTCCACTTCGATATTACAAAAATTAAATTTAATTGATAAGTAAATTTTTGGTATTTATAAATTTAGATATTCTTTGCTGACTTCGTTTTCTTCTTCGTCCATTTCTTCCTTCACACGTTCTTTATAGCTATAAAGTACGGGAAGTGATTGTGGGGCTGCATATTCAAGTTCTTTTAAGGTGTCCACTATTTACTAAAACTTATTTTATTTCAAGTTATGAACTAAGATCTCATAAGAAAATATACGATTAAAGATAACTAATGGATTTTATTAGTAAAAGTCAGTGAGTGGGAAGTCAACATATCTTCTTACTTTAGGATCAAAGAATTCAGTACCCTTGATGATAACCAATCTAGCTGGGAAATTAACACCCCAAGCTAAAGTACTGGTAGTGACTAAAACCTGAATTTTCTTCTTTACGAACAAGTCCTCAACTATCTTTCTGTCATTCTCTGTAAGACCAGCATGATGCATTCCTACTCCATAGTTTATGGTCTATCTCAAGTTTTCATCTTTAATCAATTCTGAAATATGATAAATTTCTTCAGGGTCCATCTTAAGGAAAGGTCTCTTGAAAATATCTATATCATAGCCCTCTCTTTCTTGTTGATCAGCGGCACAGAGAGCAATTAAATCTAAAGCAGTCAATCTTGTCTATCTTCTTGATGATACGAAAATTAGGACTGGGTGATCTTTTGAATGAGTCATAATTGCTTTAAATGCTGGTTTATTCATAGTACCCATTCTAGGGCAATAATGCTTTTCAGAAAAGCCTTCAAAGAAGACTTTAATTGGTACTGGCCTGACACTTGGCTTAAAGTTATATAGGCCAAGTTTATGAATTCCTAACCAATCAGCTACATCCTTAGCATTAGCAAGTGCTGTAGACAAACCTACAAATCTCACACTGTTTCCAGTTTGCTCTGAGATATATCTCATTCTACTTACAATAACTTCAATAACTGGACCTCTTTCTTACCCAAGCAAATGTATTTCATCAATGATAACAAGTGCTACTTATTGTACATAAGAACGATGTTACCAATTACGAGAGATACCATCCCACTTCTCAGGCGTAGTAATAAGAATCATCATATTTTTGAAATAAAGTGAATTGAAATTATAAATTAATCAAATATATTAAAAAATGAATAAATGACTGATCAGAGGCCTCTGTGGCATTCAATAAATAAGTAAGTTACAAAAATGATATCTAACATTTTAATTTTACAGGGTTTGCAGCTGGTAAGACTGGAGGCGTCAACGAACAGGGAGTTCACAAGGTCACACTGGGAGGAGCACAGGATGGAAAAAAATTGAATGATGATGACGATGACGAAACGTTTTTTTTAGATATACTATTTTCATTATTGCTATTACTATTCTTACTATTAAGCGAGTATAATTAAAATGGGGAGAGAGTTAAAATTAAATAAAAAAAGAGATTAAATAAAATTATGATCATCTCAATATAGATGAGTTAAGATGCAACAGTCACTAGTTTGAATTATATTTGAGTAGATCATTATTTAAATTTAATTAACTAATCAACTAACTAAAAATGGAAATTTAGCTTTTTTATCATCTTTTCTGACTTTTTTTATTTTTGTTCATCAATCAAGTAGATGCTGTAGCTGATCTTCAAGTTTTTTCATAATTTTCATAGATATCTTCAGGGTATCTTCAGGATATCTTCCTTAAAAAATTAAAAGTGTGGAGAGTGTGGAGCCCAATATTGACAATAATAGTAGCAATAGCACTAATATTCTCAAAATCAAGCACTATTATGAGTCTGGGATTTTTTAAAAAACATCTTGTTTTTCTATAATTCATAGATGTGATACCTAATATTGAAGATGATGATAAAGATGATGTTGATGAAAACTAAGAAAAAATCAGTGATCTAAAATTTTGAAATTCTCTAGAATTTCAACCAGACTCATAATAATGCTTGATTTTGAGAATATTAGTGCTATTACTACTATTATTGTCAATATTGAGCTCCACACTCTCCACAATTTAAATTTTTAAGGAAGAAATCCTGAAGATACCCTGAAGATATCTATGAAAATTATGAAAAACTTGAAGATCAGCTACAGCATCTACTTGATCGATGAACAAAAATAAAAAAATCAGAAAAGATGATAAAGCTAAAATTACATTTTTAGTTAGTTGATTAGTTAATCAAATTTAAATAAGGATCTACTCAAATATAATTCAAACTAGTGACTGTTGCATCTTAACTCATCTATATTGAGATGATCATAATTTTATTTAATCTCTTTTTTTATTTAATTTTAACTCTCTCCCCATTTTAATTATACTCGCTTAATATTATTTATTCATCCTTAATTTAATTTCAGCTTATTTCAAAAAAATTATGAATATCAGCACTTTTAAGTGCCTTCAAATCAGGTGTAAAGTCACCAGTCAATTCAAGCACTGTTTTACCTAAAGGTCCTTCTTATAAACGTTTCTTCCAATCTGAAATTCTTTCTTTAGCTAGTGCCTTAAGAGGAGCAACATAAATAATCTTAGAATCTGGATAATTCTTAAAGACTCTTAGCATAGCAAATTCTGACATAATAGTTTTACCAGAACCAGTAGGTGCTCCAATTAAAACATTTGAATCAGTGTGGAAGAGAGTATGAAAAACTTAAGTTTGGACTGGGTTGAAGAAATTAATGTTCTTTGAAGAATATAGTTGTTCGAATTTTTCATTGTTCAAAGCTTTAATAGCTAGAGGTCTCAAATTCAAAAGTTTAGTGTGTGGATAGTCCTCATCAGGTACTTAAATTTCAGAGAGCTCTATTTAACTCCAAAATGATATGTCAAACCATCTGTCAGATAAGATATGAACATTATAGTATGAGCCTAAAGCAATTCTCTTTTCCCCTTCTGATACTTCATAAGGTACGAAGAAAGTCAAGTTTATTTCTGATTCATTTTTAATTAATGTTTTGTTGCCCTTCTTAAACTTCTTAATATCTGCTTTGTGAAGTACGAAAAATTCTGAATGCAAAATTTCACTATCGTTATCAACTATAATCCAGAATGGCTCGCTCTTTAATTTATTAAAAATTTAGGTATTTAAATCAGAAATAATTGATATCTTTCCATTCCATCTGTCGTTCCATTCAAAGTTAGGAGTAATATTAAGGTTAACCTTTAAAATTGCTCTAGTAATTGGCATTACTGTCACTTCTACCTCTAGATATGGTATATATGAAACAAATTTCTTTAATTCTTCAATGCCATTTGGACCTAGCTATCTGCTTACTGACTCTAGCTCGTTATTGTTTTTTTTAATTCAATAAAAATAGCATAATTCCTATTTGTAGTGTGTTATTGTATATCTAGTCAAGAGTCAAATCAGCAGCTTTTACTCTAAACACAACCTCATCACTTAGATAACCATACTTGGTAACTTTATTGTTTTGATTTGTTAGTTTTCCAACGCTTGAATAAATTGTCATCTATTTAAGTGGATGATCTATTGGTCTCAAACGCTTATCTAGGATTTAACACCATTTAATATAATTAAAAAGATTTAAACTCAATATTATTTCACTGTTTCTTATCTCATTTTATAATAAAGTAATAAAACCATCTCAGTGCAGTTTTAGCCAATAGGGCATAGTTTTTGTTCATAGCAATTTCAAAGATAGCTCTAAGAAGTCTTGCAGCATTCAAAACCCCAAAACCCCTTAGTGAGTTTTATAAGTGCTTTGATTTGTAGGGTATAGTTGGGGTCTTATTGGGGTTAGTAGAGAAATTAGGCCAATTTGCAAAATGAGAAATAGAAATTAGCGAAATTTAGGGTCTATTTATGATGAGTAATATTTAGATTTACTGCTTAAGCTTAGGTATGGAACAAGTATTAATATAGACTAAGCCAAACCTGTACTAAATTAAGCAGCAATAGCAAAGTTATTACGCAAGAGTGCCTCAACTGTTAGGTATCACTGCTTGCTAGCTGTTTAGCATTTTAATTCTGGTTGTTGAACGCATCCTGCAAGAAAATAAAAGTTCTCTCAGGCTCATATTGACTTCCTCTGCGACTCTAAGACTTTGAAGTATTGGGTACACTTTCCATTAGACTAGCGAGCTGTCATGTTTCATCGCAGGTTTCCTGACATACGTATCTCTCCTTAGACTATAGCCAATACTTCTAGAAGAAATGGTATTACTTTCAAGACTGTCAACAGAGTGAAGAGAGTGATTGATTTTACAGTGCCATTTTATAGTAATAATTTAAACTATATAGATGATTAAATGCAGAGAGCTATTACTAAGAGCATCAAGTTCATACACGCTGATGAAGCTGTGTTTACCTTCAATACCTTTATTAATAAGTCTTGGTATAAGAAGTATGATAATATAGAAGTCTATGATTAAAAAGTGAAGGTAGTCACCCATGCAATTTTAGCTGGTATAAGTGAAGATTCAGGCCTAGAGAGTTATGTTATTCACCCTCGCTCTATTAAGCGAGAGTAGTATATAGAGCTCCTACAAAAGCTCAGAGAGAAGTATAGTAACCAAGAGATCTTCCTGTTTGTTGATAATCTCTCAGTTCATAAGACTAAGGAGTCTAAGAAAGCTTATGAAGAGCTAAACATAACTCCTGTATACAACGTTCCTTATAGCCCATAATTTAATGGAATTGAATTCTACTGGAGTTAAATCAAGACTCACTACAAGAAGCTGCTGTTGTATCATCTTATGCATGACTTGCCCATCGTTACAGTAGACTTAATTCAAAGCAGCTGTAAGAGAGTGAGCGTAGATAAGATAACAGTCTGTGCGAGAGAGGGAAGAATGAATGTTTATAAATAAGTTTTAGATTTAAATGAATGAATAAGTTCACGTATTAAACTAACCCATTAAGGGGTTTAGCTTCTCTTTCTTCTCCTCTTCTTATGGCTTGCTTGGGCCCATATTTCTTCTCTTAGTGCCAGCTCCTGCATCTATGTTCATTTCATCTGGTTTTTAGACATCTTTAGAAAGCCTCTTGCTCACCTCATAAATTGTCTGCGACTTTCTTTCTCTGTGAACCTTTGCATGCTCTTTCATAAGATATATGCCAGTGCCAGATTTTCCTGCAAAATTATATGTCAAAGCTTACTTGAAACATAAGGATGCTTCTTAAGTTCCTCTAGCCAAGCTGAGCTTATTAGAATGCCTTGCTTTTTCTAGTCTTCAGGAGAGATAGAATATCGTTTCTTATGTGCTTCTTCAATTATTTCTCTGAGATACTCCTCTTTTATTGTACCAAGAACACCAAAGAAAAAGTTCCTCTCTGGTAGTTTATTAGAGAGTTGTGTTTTGGTAGGAAGGTAAACTACCACTTCCTCATCTTACATGGCATCCTCATAAAGATTAATGACTGAAATCTCAGGGTAGTTAGGAATTTCTATTAGTTTAATCTCTTTATTTTTAAAAGCTTTCTTCTCCTCGCAAAGTATTGCTTTCAAGAATGAAATTTTGGTACCTTCCATCGTAGGAAGCAATAATCCAACTGTTTAAGATGTTAATAGTCGTCAAGTTATCTTACCATGTAAAATTAGTTGTCGATAGAGATCTTCCTTACTTCTGAATCTAGAGATCATTTCTTGAGCCTCGACTCTTTTCATTTGATCATTGAGTGATTCCATCTTTGTTCCTCCTTCCTATTAATGAATTTCAAATTATAATTTATAGACTTCTGGATCCTATTGTTTAAAAACTTACTATTAAATAAGGGCATCTTATAGGAGGTCAACGCTGTAAAGATACGTGGAGAAAGTTCGCAGAAGCTTTAACAAACTTCAGAGATGGAGCTCCATTTTTATCAATTTTGTTCCATTAAATTAGTACTAAATTTGTTTAAATTTAATTAGTACCGGTACTAAATCCGTTTAAGTTTAATTGGTACCAAGTTAATAGTACCAAAACTTAATTAGTACCTTAGTTTTAATCCAGTGAAGTTTTAATGGAAAAGTTCCAATCTGGTTTAAAACTTAATTGGTACCAGTACCAACCTGAACTTTATCTGAGTTGGTACCAGAATCAAAATTATTAAGAGTAAAATTACGAAAATTATACTTATAAACTGAGTATAAATATGAAGTCTTAGAGCTTAGATAAAACCATCATTAATGCTGTTGCATCTCCTATATAGTCCAGATATAGCTAAAGAGGTTTTAAGATCCTTATAATAGAAATTTAAATTTGAATTTAAACATGGCGGTCAACTTAAATCGTAGAGCAGCACTTTTAGGAGCAGGTCAATCAATGCTCAACTTTGGCTCCACTAAAAAGCCTGAAATCATTTATGTTGAGAGGGAGGTAGAGCTAAGAGCTCTTGAATTTGAAGCAGAGGTTTTTATCATAGAAGTATTAAACCAGAGGGAGAGCGCAGAGATAGGGGTTTAAACTTAAATTGATTATGTTGAGGAACTAAAAGAACAGCAACCAATCGAAAAGATAAAAACATATTAATGTGAAGACTGCTAGAATCATTTCTCAAATGAACAAAGCTTGAAGAGACACCTTAAAGAGGTACACTCTGGCAAAGCCAAGATCTACTTCAAGCATGAAAAGGTAGATGGTAGGTATTAGTGTACGACATGCATGAAATCATATACTAACTAAGCTAAAGTTAAAAGGCATATGCAAAAGCATCACCTCAATGAGTTCTTGATTGAAGATTAAGAGACTAAAAACTAGTACCAGCTAAAAGAAAATCTAATACTCTTGAGTCATAAAGAAAGCAGCAAGAGAGACTCAAGAGACAGAAGCGATATGAATAAATAAACCAGCCAGCAGGTAATACAATTTTAGCATGAATCTAAGCGAAGGCTATGAATATACCTGCATTAAATGCAGTTGATCTCAGCACTTGTATTGAAAACTACTTGAATATAAACGTGCCTGCAAAAGCAAAGCTCATAGTAGTTGATGAGTATGCATACAAGGTGTATCCATTCAGTTATCTTATTAAGAACCAACAGTATTAGAACGAGTTTGCTATTGAATACATGGTACTTAGAGAGGCCTAAAGAAAAGACTGCAAGAATTTGCTTAAGCTAAATGGTGTTATTTTAAGTTATGGTTTCATCGCATTAACGCTAAAGAAATTTGAGATGACTCTGAGAGACTACCTATATCACAATAGATACCCTGATGATTTAAACGATATACTCTCAGATATGATTCAGGGTATTAAGGAATTGCATGAACTTGGATATGTTCATAGAGATTTGAAGCCTGAAAACGTTATGCTAAATCTCTGCCCTTTAGAAGTAGTGGTTATCGATTTCAATAGAGCTTTAAGATAGGAGATTGTCACTTTAGCACAGGTACTTGGTACTCCAGGTTACTTCCCAATAAAAGAGAAGTGGACTAATGGCTCTGTTTAATGGATGTTTGGGCAGTAGCAGCAATAATATTAGAAAGTGACATGGAATGTATGTCTTACTTTGGTACAAAGCATGAAAAATAATCAATAAGTTTGGCTCAGAAACATATAAAGTAAGAAGATGTCTGCTAAGAAATTAAAAGCATAGTAGAGATGATAATCGTGAGAGCTCCTAACTATCCTCGGTAAACATTAGATGACATAATAGACCCACTTGAGAGAGCAAGGTTCAAAAGATATAATAAAGACAAGCAGATAAAATTTGTATGATTTAAGTAAACTAAAATTCATTAAATATTCATTAAATTAAGATAAAACCTGCATTTTCTCTACTAACCCCAATAAGACCCCAACTATACCCTACAAATCAAAGCACTTATTAAACTCACTAAGGGGTTTTGGGGTTTTGATTTTGCACTATGTAAGCCATATCTGAGATTAAACTGAAAGTCTTTAATTATAGGTCTCTGAGATAAGCTTCAAAAAGGACAAGTACCTTGGTATGGGCTTCATTGAAAATGTTCTTATCGACATCAAAGAATTAAAAAAAATAGAAATTTATACAGTCATAATTAATGAGCATTTTTTAAGTAAATGTTTAATATTTGACTAAAGAATTATATTTGCCATTTATTTTATAAATCTAAAGTAAAATATATATCAATACAAAGATGGTTATGTTATAGTAGTAATATATTTTCTAATATAATCAAAAATTTTAACATTATTATTTTTATAATATTGAATTTCTTTTTTAACTTGAATTCTAATATATAAACAAGGGGGCAAGATATGAAGAATAATTTATTTAATATTATTTTAATTTTTAAAGTCTTAAAGACATTTTTTATTTAATTATTGCTATTTGCATTTAATTAAACATTTTTAAACTTATTATTTAAATATATTTTTTCCTTAATTTGTGTTATTTTTGTTTAATCTGACATCATTCATAAGTCTCTTCAATTCATCATGTTCTTCTTTTCTTGCATCCATCTATTTAAACTCACTTGATTGAGCCAAGTGATACATCATGATTTGCTATATGATAAATACATTTAATAAAAAATTCATTATTAGTTCTAATTTTTCTATTTACTTTTTGCTCTGAAGTGTGTGGTTTAAGATTTTCCATATAGTAGCTCATAGTTTCACAATCAATGTAATAGTTACTAGCGATTCTTCCCATATCTGTAGCATAAACTGTCTCAGTTTATTCGTTATATCTGATCAATTGCATTCTATTAAGTCTTCTTACAGTCTCAGTGACTTTCTCATATAGAATGAAATGAGCAGTGGGATCATCGTAGATTTGCTTTTAGTTTATACCGTAGGCAACTGGGTTTCTGGTTACTCTTTGATAAAAGTAAGTCTTTTTCAACCAATGAATACCGTCAGTTAATGTGAAATTAATTTTATTTTTAAATAACAATGTGCCAATTGTACCTCCTGAAATTTCAGCATTAATACAATTATCAAGTCCTTTGTACAAGTTACTTTCGATATTTTGCTTATTACTCATGATTTTAACATAATCATCCATTTCTTTAATCAGTGTCAAGATAATTGCCTCACCCTCATTATCGAATTGAGGTCTACCAGCTCTACCGAAAATTTGCTGTACATCGAAAACTCCAATATCTTTGTATGTTCCTGTAGCTGAATCGTACATCTTAGTACCTTTGATAATTACTGCATAGGCTGGTAAGTTAACACCCCAAGCGAGAGTAGCAGTTGAGCAGAGAACTTTAATGTGGCCATCGAGGAACATTTTTTCGACTAGGTTTCTATCTTTTCTGAGCAAACCTGCATTATGGATGCTAGAATTAAAAAGACTAAGAATATATTTAGTTTAAGATTATAAAACCATGTTCGAAAAGTGCTTTAACTTGCTCATTTTTAGATCTCTATACTTCAGTTTTTACAGTGTATGATCTTTCACAATCAAATAGATCTCTGTCATGTGGTCTCTTTGCCAATATTTCTATTAATTCTTTAGCTGTGGTATGAGTCTCAGCTCTCTTATGAACGAAGATAATAACTTGCTTTCCCATTCTCAAGATTCTCTTGAGTTCATGATAAATAATATCATTCATGATATTGTTGGCTCTTTGAGCATTTCCCAGGTTTTTGATTCCATAGAAAGCACATTTAAGTGGAGTTGGTCTATAACTAGCATCAAAGTAGAAAGTACCTGGTCCCTCTGCTCCAATGAATCTCGCAACATCTTCGTAGTTGGGCAATGTAGCGGATAGTCCAACAATTCTAATTGGTTTTTGAATTTTGCTACTTGTCATGAATGCTCTTGCAACGAGACACTCTAGAACTAGACCTCTTTCATCATTCAGAAGATGGATTTCATCGATAATCATAACATTCACCATGTCCATCATTCCATCACTCTTTCTTGTCACAACATCCCATTTCTCTGGAGTTGAAACGATAATCAAAACCCCAAAATCCTTTCAGTAGTTTGATTGAGTTTTTGATTGATAAAAGTAGACTATTAGTGCATACTTTATTAGAGTTTTTATAGGGTTTATGTAGGGGTTTAATGTTTAAATATTAGTAATTTAAGTGAGTATATGCGAGGTTTGGGCTCAGTTTATGACAGTGTGTATATAGATTTATTGTTTAAGTTGCGTTATGGTTGCGATGAATATAGTGATCAACTCAAACCTATTCTAAATTACACATCTATAGCAAGGCTACTCCATAAATCTCCTGCAACTGTCAGGTCTCACTGTCTATTAGCATTGAATTTAAAGAGATAGCAGCTTAATTCTAAGCCTAAAAGACCTCTAAAATTTTAACAGCATCATATCGATTATCTTATTAATGATAAGACTCTTAAATACTGGGCTCATTTCTCTCTAGCCTAGAGCGCTGTTATGTTTCATCGCCAATTTCCTGAGCTTCATATCTCTGCTTAATCTATAGCGAACATATATAAAAAGAATGGAATATCTTACAAGACAGTCAATCGCATTAAGAGAGTGATTGACTTTAATGTTCCATTTTATAAGGATAATTTAAATTATATATTCAATTAGATGGAGAGGGCTATTACGAATAACATTAAGTTCATACACGCTGATGAGGCAGTATTCACGTTTAATACCTTCATATCAAGGTCTTGGTATAAAAGGTATAGCAACATTGAAGTATATGATTAAAAGGTTAAGATTTAAACTCATGCTATACTTGGTGGAATAAGCGAAGATAATGGCCTCGAGACTTATGTTATCCACCCTCGCTCAATAAAGACCGAATAATACATAAAGTTCTTGTAATAACTCAGAGATAAGTACGCCGACAAAGAGATTATTTTGTTTGTAGATAACTTATCTGTCCCTAAAACTAAAGACACAAGGAAGGAATATGAAAGGCTAAACATAACACCTGTATTTAATGTTCCATACAGTCCTCAATTCAATGGAATTTAATTATATTGGGGGTTATTGAAAGACCACTACAAGAAACTTCTACTCTATCACTTGATGCACGATCTGAAGATAGATACAGTCGATTTTATTAAGAGTGCTGCTAAGAGAGTCAGCGATGATAAAGCTAAAGTATGCGCAAGAGAAGGGAGATTTTGTGTATATAAATAAGTTTTAGATTTAAACGAATGAATAAGTTCACATATTAAATTTACCCGTGAAGAGGATTTGGCTTCTCTTTCTTTTCTTCCTCTTAAGGCTTGCTTGGGCCTATGTTTCTTCTCTTAGTGTCAGCTCCTGCATCTATATTCATCTCGTCGTGCATTTAGAAATCTTTGAAGAGTCTCTTACTCAATTCATGCTTTACTTGTGACTTTATCTCTCTGTTTAACTTGCTGCGCTCTTTCATCAAGTATATAGCAGTTCCAGGTTTTTCTATAAAGTTAGAAGGCTAAGCTTACTTGAAATGAATGGATGCTTCTGTAGTTCCTAGAGCCAAGTGTCGCTTATTTTTTTCCTTGCTTCTCTTTTTCTTGAGGAGAGATGCTGTAGCGTTTCTTATGAGCTTCTTATATAACTTCATTTTAGTACTCAGGTTTCAGAGTTGCAAGAACACATAAGAAGAAGTTTCTCTTTGGCAACTTATTTAGAGAGTTGCAGCTTTGATGGAAGGTAGAGAGCAACATCTGGATCACTCATAGCATCATCATAAAGATTAGTTACAGAGATTTCAGGGTTGTTAGGTATCTCTATCATCCTAATTTCATTAGACTTAAAACCTTTTTTCTCTTCACTTAGTAAGGCTTTTAAGAATGAGATTTTAGTTTCCTCCTAAGTTGGCAAGAAGAGTCCAACTATTATGGATGTATTAATCTTAATAAAGAGCTTACCTTGCTATACCAAGTATCTATAGAGGTCCTCTTTACTTCGAAATTTTCCTATTAAATCTTGAGATTAAATTCTCTTCAATGCATTCATTCATAGACTCCATCTTGCTTCCTCTTTCTAGAAATGTTAATGAAATATAAAATTATGGATATCCATTCTAAGTTTATTAAAA
>ARYC01001798.1:0-72752 GCA_000711775.1 Oxytricha trifallax
TTATACATGCAGGTTAATTCTACCTGCCACCTTACCAAGAATGCACGTTGGAGTACATTCAGGGAATATTCCTTGGAGTGAAGAAAGTAAGCATTGCAGTTTACATTATTATAGGTTCTGCGCAATCATAAGGTGAGAATTATTAGTGTCCCTAAGCTCAACGAGCTGTCTGTCATTAATCTCATCAGTGATATTAAAAATGAGCCAGATATCTGCAAGTATCTGCCTGATATTAAGGATGGTAAATTAATCAGCAGATAATTTCTCTATAACGTAAGTGTTCACTGCTACTACTACTGTTACTTTACTTATACTACTACATCTATGACTACTCTTCTTAATAATGCTTATTCATACTGCTATAATAAGTGATGCTATAGATCATAAACACAGTCAAGCTGGAATTTTTACCCTCAAATATCAAAGCAAGTTTAGAATTCAGGCAGAAGCAGAAAACTCTTGATAAGAACAAGTTTATCAAGTTGACTGCAGAGATGTTTGGTGTGCTTGAGAATGCATTCATTACAAGCGTGAGCAATAGAGGGAGAGCAGTGAATTTATTGAATCAGGGAACCAAGAAACGCAAGCGCCCATCGAAGCAGACATAACAGATCAATGCACCCAGAGTTCCATTATCATAGTTCGAGTCTCATGCGGATGCATTATCGCCAAGACAGTATGTGAAAGCTAAGCGTATGAATCATAATCCTAGTTCAATCTAAAACCCGCGACCAAAACCCCTTAGTGAGGTTTATAAGTGCTTTGATTTGTAGGGTATAGTTGGGGTCTTATTGGGGTTAGTAGAGAAAGTACAGGTTTTATGTGAATTTTAAGTATATTTAATAATTATTAGGCGATTTAACTCAAACAAATTTATCTGTTTGTCTTTATTGTATCTCTTGAATCTTGCTCTCTATAGTGGTTCAAGTATATCGTCTAAGGATTATCTTGGATATGATGGTGCTTCTTACAATTATCATGTCTACAATCTGTTTGATTTCTTTGCAGATATCGTCCTGATTTATATGCTTACTCGCTAAACTTATTGATTATTTCTCTTATTTTGTACCATAGTAAGACATGCATTCCATGTCACTCTCTAAAATTATAGCAGCTACCGCCCAAACATCCCACTAAACTGATCCATTAGTCCACTTCTCTCTTATTGGGAAGTAGCCAGGAGTGCCAAGAACCTTTGCTAAAGTTACTATCTCTTATCTTAAGGCTCTATTGAAATCGATAACTACGACTTCTAAAGGGCAAAGGTTCAGCATTACATATTCAGGTTTCAAATCTCTATGAACATATCCAAGTTCATGCAACTCCTTGACACCCTTTATCATATCTGATAGTATATCATTAAAATCATCTAGGTATCTGTTATGATATAAATAATCTCTAAGAGTCATTTCTTATTTCTTAAGTCTCAGTGCGATAAAACCATAGCTTAAAATAATACCATCTAGCTTAAGCAAGTTCTTGCAATCTTTTCTCTATGCCTCTCTACTAAGAATCATATATTCGTTAGCAAACTCATTTTAGTATTGCTCGTTCTTAAGGAGATAGCTGAAAGGGTACACCTTGTATGCATACTCATCGACCACTATAAGCTTTGCTTTGTTAGGAACACTTATATGCAAGTAATTCTCGATACAACCACTTAGATTAATTGCATTCAATGCAGGAATGCTCATAGCTTTTGCTTGGAAGCATGCTAGAATTGTATTGCCTGCAGGTTGGTTCATCGATTCTTATCTTTTCTGTCTCTTGAGCTTCTCC
Source organism: Oxytricha trifallax (assembly GCA_000711775.1). Taxonomy (NCBI): domain Eukaryota; phylum Ciliophora; class Spirotrichea; order Sporadotrichida; family Oxytrichidae; genus Oxytricha; species Oxytricha trifallax. Next base: position 1,780 of record ARYC01001798.1, read on the forward strand.
TGTAACTCTCTTTAAGATTCGAGAGTATTTGATTTTCTTTTAGTGGCACAAGTTTTTGTGTCTCTTAATCTTAAATCAAGAATTCACTGAGGTGATGCTTTTGCATGTGCTTCTTAACTTTTGCAGAGTGAGTATAAGACTTATTACAAGTTGTGCATTAGTACCTTCCATCCACTTTCTCATGCTTGAAATATATCTTGGCTTTGCCAGAGTGTACCTCTTTAAGGTGTCTCTTCAAGCTTTGTTCTGTTGAGAAATGATTCTAACAGTCTTAACATAAAAATGTTTTTATCTTTTCGATTGGTTGCTGTTCTTTTAGCTCCTCAACATAATCAATTTAAGTTTAAACCCCTATCTCTGCGCTCTCCCTCTGGTTTAATACTTCTATGATAAAAACCTCCGCTTCAAATTCAAGAGCTCTTAGCTCTACCTCCCTCTCAACATAAATGATTTCAGGCTTTTTAGTGGAGCCAAAGTTGAGCATTGATTGACCTGCTCCTAAAAGTGCTGCTCTACGATTTAAGTTGACCGCCATTTTTAAATTCAAATTTAAATTTCTATTATAAAGATCTTAAAACCTCTATAGCTATATCTTGACTATATAGGAGTTGCAACAGCATAAATGATGGTTTTATCTAAGCTCTAAGACTTCATATTTATAACTCAGTTTATAAGTATAATTTTCGTAAATTTACTCTTAATAATTTTGATTCTGGTACCAACTCAGATAAAGTTCAGGTTGGTACTGGTACCAATTAAGTTTTAAACCAGATTGGAACTTTTCCATTAAAACCTCACTGGATTAAAACTAGGTACTAATTAGGTTTTGGTACTATTAAATTGGTACCAATCAAATTAAAACGAATTTAGTACCGGTACTAATCAAATTTAAACAAATTTAGTACTAATTTAATGGAACTAAATTGATAAAAATGGAGCTCCATCTCTGAGTTTGTTACAGCTTCTGCCAGCTTTCTCCACGTATCCTTACCAGGTTGACCTCGTATAAGATGCCCATATTTAATACTAAGATTTTTAACAGTAGGATCCAGAACTCTATATATTAAAATTTGAAATTCAATAACAAGAGAAGGAACAAGGATGGAATCTATAAGCACTGCAATGAAGAGGGTTGAAGCTTAAGAAATGATCTCAAGATTTAGAACCAAGGAAGATCTTTATCGATACCTCACTTAGCATGGTAAGCAGGTGACATATACTTAATCATATACTATAGTGGGTTTATTCCTTCCAACGATGGAAGGTACCAAAATCTCATTTCTAAGAGCGATACTCTGTGATGAGAAGAAAGCCTTCAAAAACAATGAAATTAAGTTGATAGAAATACCAAACTACCCTGAGATTTCAGTCACTAATCTTTACGATGATGCGATGAAAGATGATGAGTTGGAAGTTTATCTTCCTACCAAAAAACAACTCTCTAACAAACTACCAGAAAGGAGCTTCTTCTTTGGTGTTCTTGGCACTTTAAGAGAGAGCTATCTCAGAGAGATCATTGAAGAAGCTCACAAGAAACGCTACTCTATTTCTCCTGAAGACTTAAAGAAGCAAGGCATACTTATAAGCGAGACATGGCTTGCGGAGCTTAAGAAGCATCCATACCTCTCTAGTAAGCTTTGACTCATAACTTTGTAGAGAAACCTGGAACTGGTATATTCCTAATGTAAGAGCATGCGAATGTTCACAGAGAGAGAAAGTCATAGACTATTCATGAAGTGAGCAAGAGACTTTATAAAGATTTTTAAAAGCTCAGAAGAAATGAACATAGATGCAGGAGCTGGCACAAAGAGAAGAAATATGGGCCCAAGCAAGCCATAAGAAGAGGAGAAGAAAAAAAAGCCAAACCCCTTTATGGGTTAGTTTAATATGTGAACTTATTCATTCATTTAAATCTAAAACTTATTTATAAACATTCATTCTTCCTTCTCTCGCACAAACTGTTGTCTTATCTATGCTTACTCTCTTGCAGCTACTCTGAATCAAGTCTACTGTATCTATAGGTAAGTCATGCATAAGGTGATATAGCTGCAGTTTCTTGTAGTGGGTCTTTATTTAACTCCAGTAGAATTCAATTCCATTAAATTAAGGGCTGTAAGGAACATTGTATACAGGAGTAATGTTTAACTCTTCATAAGCTTTCTTAGACTCCTTAGTCTTATGAACTGAGAGGTTGTCAACAAACAGGATGATCTATAATCGTTGTATTTATCTCTGAGCTTATGTAGGAACTCTATGTACTACTCTCGCTTAATAGAGCGAGGATGAATAACATAACTTTCTAAGCCAGAGTCTTCACTAATACCTCTAAAATTGCATGAGTTATAACCTTTACTTTCTAATCGTAGACTTCTATATTATCATACTTCTTATACCAAGACTTATTAATAAAAGTGTTGAAGGTAAACACAGCTTCATCAGCGTGTATGAACTTGATGTTATTGTCAATAGCCCTCTGCATTTAATCATATATATAGTTTAATTTAAACTATAAAATGGCACTGTAAAATCAATCACTCTCTTCACTCTGTTGACAGTCTTGAAAGTAATACCATTTCTTCTACAAATGTTGGCTATAGTTTATGGAGAGATACGCATGTCAGGAAACTTGCGATGAAACATCACAGCTCGCTAGTCTAGTGGAAAGTGTGCGCCCAATACTTTAAAGTCTTCGAATCACAGAGGTAGTCAATATGGTGCTGTGAGAACTTTTATTTTCTTGCAGGATGCTTTCAAGTGCCTGAAGAATAATGCTAAACAGCCAACAAGCAATGATACCTAACTGTTGAGGCACTCTTGCGCAGGAGCTTTGCTATAGCAGCATAATTCATTACTCGTTTGGCTTAGTCTATATGAATACTTGTACCATACCTAAGCTTAAGCAGTAAATCTAAATATTACTCATCATAAATAGACCCTAAGTTTCGCTTATTTCTATTTCTCATTTTACAAATTGGCCTAATTTCTCTACTAACCCCAATAAGACCCCAACTATACCCTACAAATCAAAGCACTTATAAACCTCATTAAGGGGTTTTGGGGTTTTGAATCAACCATCCTCCAACCATATGATTGAGCTCAACCAGTCACTAATCACTCAGAACTCATCAATGATCCAGAGCTGAATCTAGCCCTAAGCCTAACACTTACAGAAATGAAAGGAATGCAATCGGTTTTAGAATTAAAATACTCAATACCGATTCAAACTTATATTGAACATTTCCATTTTAAGACCCCAAACCATAATTTTATATTAAATCAACTCATCACTGCATTTACTATTACTAATGCTGCTATTACTATTGTTGCTATTATTGCCACTACTATTATAGTTGTTATTATTACTAATATAAGTCTCTGCTTATCTCAAATGCCTGAATTCCCTTCACACTACAACAGTGCTTTATTATCTAATTCCCCACTTATTAATTATTAGTAAATTAAAAACCAGGAGGCACACATGGAACAGCTAAACTACAGAGACAAGCATAACGAACCACTCAGGCTGCAATTCGTCTACCAGCACAACACGCCCAATGCTTACTAGGTGCAGGTGTACAGGAAACGCAAGTATCTGCAGCAAGACGATGCTTTCGAAGTGGAGAACCATAAAGGTGACCTCTTCTGCAAGTGCGAGGAATTCAACATCAGTGTAAAGGCTGGAGCCGAGTTCAAACTTACAGTGGCCTCCTCAAACAACGACCCAGTGAGAGTGCTTATCACACCTGCCGAGGCGAGTCCTACATGCTTTCTAGCTGTGCTTGATCAGCAGGAGGCATTGCAGCTGATGCTGGAGAGAGAGGAGGAGCACTTAGGAGCAGAGCCTTCAGATGATATAGAGTCTTTGATTTAATTTACGTTATTTAATACCTAATTCACTTCCCTAATTCACTCTCGATGTAACCCATCGAATATTAATTTCACATGCATATAAAACTTTAATTCACTGCTTCAATCGTCGTGATCTGCTGAACTGAGGATGCCTCACTGCTGAGAGGCTGGTTTGCTCGTGAATTCTCTGTGCTAATGATGCTTAGCATGCCTGCAACGTGGAAGTGGAGAGTGCGATGCTATTTGTGCTGTGCTGGATTGCTATGATTACTACAACTCTCTACTTTGCGTCATCGCACTCCGCGATTTGTGCCTTGACCAAGCTACAATTGTAAGTATCTGCCTATATCATTAACAATATACAGAAGACTTGGGTCTGCGTTGCAGTTGGAGCAGCTGGTGTGAGCTGCTTGCTTTACATGCTAAAGTTATTGTTCAATGAGAGCACTCTGCTTCGAAGGGAAGCATATCAACTTGCTTCTCATTCTAATGCCAGTTAATCCAGTATAGGATCGAGCTTTACGATGCAGCTCTGCTGAACACTTATTGAGCTGGTGAGTTTCTTGTGGAGGGAGGGAGGGCAAAGAAGCGTGAAGTAGGATAAGTAGGTAAGCTTCATTACTTAACTTGCACAGAGTGCCAGCCATAGGGGCTGAGGATGAGTGGGTGTTAAAGCAGAATTACAGAACTTGGGCAGCGATTTCTAAACTACTACTCACTTTTGGCTTAGAAATTCAAGTAAGTCAAATCAAATTAATTTCAAAACCCCAAAACATGCTAATAATTTTTTCTAAAGGGTTTTGGGTTTTAGACCTTGCACAAGACACTATAAACTAATTTACAAACTTAGAGTGTAAGTTATTAAAATTTATTATAAATATGTAGGCTAGAACTAAAAAACTAAACTAAGAGAGGCTACTACTAAAACTTTTACAATTGAATTAAGTCCTAATACTTGTTTTGATAATCAAAAATCTCAAATCAAACAAAAATCTCAAAGATTTAGGAAATAATCTTTTAATAATCAAAAAAAATATTGAAATGATTGAATAAAGCCAAGTTAGCAGCCAGCCCTCGCTCAGCAATAAACTGAGCTCAGACCAGCCGTGAGGAAAATGAGTAAAGACAAAAGAGGGAGGTTCAGACAATAAAACCTAATAATCTAAAGGTGGCCACCTAAATCAACTCAGACAAAATCATAAGTGCCGAAGCGCGTAAAGAGGGTGCATAAAGCTCGTAAGTTGGTGCATTGAAGCTCGTAAGTATCGTAAGGTGTAAGGTGCATTTAGCTCGTAGAGTGCATTAAAGCGCGTAGATTATAGTAGATTATCTCTTTGTGGGGAGTTCCACCCCACCTCTCTCTCCAACCTTGAACCTATTAAAATTATTAACAAGATAATAATGATTTTACAAAAAAAGACTTCAGAAAAATACTTACCTTAGTTTAATTCACTGATTCTCTGAATCTGCTGATGCTACCCTCTGTAATTTCTGTTCCTGAATCTATAAAATTGAACAATAAATAAAAGATTTTTAAAAAAATATTGAAACATTACTTACCTAATTTTGAATCTGCTCCTGCTGCTGAAATTGTTGTACCTCACTGCTGCTGCTCCTTCTGCATCTGCTAATCTAAAATAGTTTAAAACAACAAAATATAAAGGAGACAAATAGTGGTGGCCACCACAAATAAATCATTATCAAACCAAAATTTTAATTATTATAACAATAATTAATTCTAACTTTACTTTAGTAAAATTATTCAGCAAATATTCGGAATTTTCGCGAATTTTCGGAGGCTAAGCCTCTATAATTATTTTTTAGAAAGTTGGAGGAACCGATGGTTCAGTTATTTTGTTCAATTCTAGCTGCTCCTAGCTCCAACTGCTACTATTGTAGCTTAGTTTAAAGTTTTTGTTACTTTACTTTGTATTTTTAGCTCCTTGAGCAATTTTAGATATTTTGGCTCAACTTATAGAAATTTTGACTTTGACTTAGTTGAAAGTTGAAGGTCTACTTAAAAACCCAGCAATCCTAAGCTCTGTAAGAGACTCTCACTTCAAGGGCTGGGGTAGATACCCTGAAGGCCGAAGTGGCGTAAGACCTCTCAGGCTGTATCCTCGCCGAGGGCTTTGCAGGGCTGTTGCTGGTACTACTACTACTACTAAAAGTGTTTTGGGGTGGAACTTATAGGCTGGTCTGAGTTTAGCTAACTTTTCTACTTTTACTTCAAGTAAAGGAAATGTTCCTGGGATTGGTAAGTACTATTAATATTCTTAACTTTTTCTACTACTATAGGTCACCAACAGGTGAGATCTCTTCAGCAGATCACGTGTTACGAGTTACATCTTGTGTTGCTTGTTTGTTAGTTTTAAACTTCGTTTCTTCGTTACCCAAGCTAAGTGGTGGCTGGGTTTATACCTGGCTCACAGTGATATAGTTGTTTCTTTACTTCATAGTTTAAGTCTTTAGGGTTTGTGTGTGGCTATGACCTGACTCTGACAACCATATTTATCTGTCGAGGGGTCCTCTAGCCAGAGCAGGCCAATCTCTGGTGTTTATTGCACTGGGGAAGGGTTGCTTGAAAGCAATCGAGCCTCAGCGAGGCATGTTTGAATAGTAATAGTATTAATTTTAAGTAATAATCTTCACTTTAACCTTAAAATCCAAGCTAAAGCCCGTTTTTTGGGCTGGTCTATTGCCCTCTAAGCTTACTCTATCATCTCTACCATATCTTAATGTTATTTTCTTATCAACAGCACCAATACCTAGTTATCCTAACAAAATTTCCTAAATTCAAGTGGAGGGGTCATAAAGTTAGCCAAGCCAAAGTGCTGTTCCGGAAAAGTTCCATAATCTAGGTCTTAAAGCCAAATAAGTCCAAATAAGCAGCCCATTTGCCTGGTATTTGAAGCCTACCACCTCCCCTATTGCTTGAACTGCCCTATAGTTACTTGTTATTAGTAATAAACACTATTATCAATGCTAATGATCAATTAGCCACCATTGATATCACATGGGCATGAGCTGGGCTGGACTCAAGGGGTGAGGAGGAGGCACTTTTTTGAAAATTTCAATGCCAAAATGGCCGTTAGGACCTCCCTGACATTTCAAGATGGATATGGCCACTCCCACCACCGATCGGCTTCTTTCCTTCTATCTCGTCGATCTAGAGTGTATTAGCGATGTTTGGGTTGGGATGGTGGGATGGGGAGGAGATTGGAAAATAATTTTTGTAAAATCATATAAGTCATACTCTATAATCCGTTAGAGATAGTATAGGCACTTTCAAACTTGGAATTGAAAATAATTCGACCCCCCCCTTCTAAATCCGCGGTTCCTCAACTCTAAAACCAACTTTTTTTATGTTTCTGTAGTGAGGCTTGGATTTCTAGACGACTGTGAGTGGTTTGGGGTCGATCTGAGACTCAAGGGTAGACCTCATGGTGCATCCGGGGGAAATGAGGAGGTCCCTGAAAAGTGGCCTCAGATCAGAAATTGGGGCCACCGACCTACCGATCTGAGGGGGTTCAAAAATATGGTTGGCAAAGCCAACAAAACTCCCAAACCCCAAACCCCTGATAGTTGATTGATTGAGATTGAATGAATTTGAGATAATTAAATAGATTGATGAGTGTTTAAAGGGAGTAATGTGAGAGGTTGGGGGTATAATGAGGTTTATGAGTAGATAAGAGGGGTATGTTTAATAATTTATAGTTAAAATCTAAAATCTGAAATTCAATTTTTATAACTAAGTTCCAAATCACAAAATTTCCACTCAATTCGCTGACCACTCCAGCAATTCGATGAATATTGGGCAATAATGGCTAAAATCGTCAATGGCCAGCCGCAATGATGATGGGTTGCGGCATCTACCCAGCAATAGGTGTAAAATATTGAAATTTAAGTTAAGTATGTTAAATAATTAATCGCTTATATATCATAGCTATATCAATACTACTGATTTTTAATTACTAGTATATAAGTTTATATTATAATTTATATCAAAACCCCGAAACCCTCCTGTACATGGAATCACTTTCACAGTATACAGGTAGTGATCAATAGTCAATTAATTCACACTCTTAGTAGAGCTTTTCTTCGCATTCAATACTGAACTATGGATTTTTATGCAATCAGCAACTTGAGGAGATCAAGCAAAGTACGTTGAAGCCCTAGCAAAAGACTATACTAAAGTGGACATCAGTCGTGCTAGGCACGAACTTCCCCTCGAATCCTAAACCAGCGAAGCTCACTTACACCTCGGGTACTCTCCTCAACAATGGGTATACTGGGTGGGCAAATCATCAGGCTGCCCTTGGAGAATGTTTAATGAGCAGTATCATCCTTAGTCGATATTGAGAGTTTGGCAACTGACGACCAGCTATGTTATGGCCTCGAAAAGTTCCTTCGAATGATTAGAAAGCCATCTTAGTCTTCAACATAAGGGAACCCCAATGTAATGCCCAAGAACCTGCAGATCAAGTATCGTGATGAGCTTTGGCAGGGTCTTCAAGACTTCATGAGAGAGCAGAATAGGAGTATCGATTTTCTCAATCGAAATCATTCAAACTATCAAATAATGAATGGATCATCAAAGAATCCATACCTTAAACGCAGAGATGCGAAGCTGGCATTGAAAAAGATCTCTGTTGTACAACATTACAAGGTGGAAGGCATGAAGCCCAAGGACATTGCTCTTAAGATGGGTGTGGATCGACGTTTTGTTTACAAAGCCGTTGAAAAGTTCAAGTTGGAGGGAGAGCACAGAGTGCTCAATCCTAAGCCAAAGCTGAAGAATGGGAAGAAGAATACGCGAAGCAACCCGCTGCTACTTAAGGCGATTGCCATCGTGCTCTAACAGTAGGGCATCTATAAGATTACTGACTGGCGCCTTCATAACAGCCTACTTGAAATGCAGTGTAAGGAACAGGAATTTAAGAACCTCGCAGTGCCTTCCGTTGCTACTCTCATGAAAGTACTGAAGGAAAGTTTCCATTTGAGATTCGGCAAGGCCCAGAACGCCAACGCTAAGTATAGGGATCCATCATTCAACGATAAGAGGCTTTGGGTGTCAAGACTGCTTGCTCAGCTATTCCTGGAAGATGCTGTAATTATATCAGTTGATGAATCAAACTTCAGAAGCGATTACACGCCTACAAAATAATGGAGTTTCAATTCAGCTGCTCTTCACTAGGAAAATCGTGTAATCGACTCCTCCCTGACACCTGCAATTGGTAAGACCGAGGTCCTCGTCACCGACGACGTCTTTGAGTATGGTGAAATGCTGTCTGGCTACCCCAACAGAGAACCAGGTATGTCGAATATCAATGGGGTTAAGTAGCAGGATCAAATGAACGGATCAAACATTGCCATTTTGTAAAGCCCAGTTGCAACTCAAGATGAAAATAACCTGAAACCTGAAAATCTGAGACTCCAAGCAACTCCGGGAACCAGTAGGTAAGTATTGCTATCTTTGCTTAACTGATTGAGTACAGCATCGTCAGCAGATCAAGAATGGGTAGTCTAGATGGGTAAGGATTTTATCCAAGTTAAGAGGGCCATATTAGAAATACTGAACGAATAATGTCTGGATCTGGAATTGTTCCATCGAAGATTCCAAGGCCAAACTCGAAATCGATATTTCCTAAGTTACGGAGGAAATCTTCCACCTAAGCATAGCATACCTTTGATAGTAGGGAGCAGAGCATTGCTGCCACCCCTGTCAAGTGCAACGATAAATATAGGAATACTCAGCTGTCACCTATCTTGGAAGCCCCAGAGGGCAGTGCTTAATACACATCCCTGCAGAAGCACTTCAACGCGTTCAGAATATAGAGCTCTTCCAAGAAGCCTGTAAGTCAACCATAAACCCCTCTGAAATCGGCTTCCACTCTTACTCCATTAGTTCAGAACCTAGCCAACCTCAAGCTGCAATCAAGTAAGCGTAAGGGTAGTGAGATGATCAATGTAACAGCCCATGAAAACTAGATAGGTATTACACCTAGACGCTTGCAGCTGTCAAGCAGGGCAGAGAGCAGCAGTATAGTCACAGTGAAGGAATAGGAAGGTAAGCTATAGTTTCATGGTTTTATACTACTATAGTTTATACCAAGCTAAGTATACCCAACTAGAGAAACGACAAAGCACCCATAGCAGACTCTGGTAACATCGATGCATAACCATCATTACATTATACTCCCATTGCAGTTGTCAGACAGCAAGTCAGCTAAAGGTTGGGGAACTATGGCACTATGGCTAGAAATCTCTCTATAACCAAGGAAAAAACTAAGAGGCAGCAGTTCTCGATGAGTTTCATAGCAGCAATCACTAAGGAACAGCTGGTCTCCAGCCAAATCATTGAGGGGGCCTTCGATGCGGTGCTGTTCGAGAACTTCCTCTATCACACCCTGCGCCAGCTGCGCACAGACAAGGATCTCGCCCAGAAGAAGATCGTGCTGCTCATGGACAACGCAGTCATTCACAAGTATTCAGAGGTGCTGGAGACTGCTAGGAAGTTCAAGGTCACTGTCCTTTTCAACGCTGAATACTCACCCTGGCTAACCCAATCGAGCAGTTGTTCTCCTACATCAAGAGGCACCTCCGATAAGGAGCAAGCTGACAGCAAGTAACCATACTATACCTAACTTTTCATAGGATCCACCTGGTGAAACGGCTCCCGCAGATTCTGAAGGCCATGACCAAGACAGACGTCAACAAGCTTTGGGCCTTCAGCGTGGAGCAATGGTGCAGCACCATTAAGCATGAATTTGTGTCAGATTGAGATGAAATACTATGAGTTGGGGTACAGGAGCTATTGAAGACGACAACCAATACATACAGAAACAGCAGTTTAATCGTCGAATTAATTGATTAAAAGCCCCCTTATTACATATCACACTTTTAAGTTTTAATTCCAACTAATCAAACCCAGAAATCCAAAAACCTCTCTCAATTTCGCTCATTCAAATAGTCATTTTGGCTCCTCCTTCACTAAAGCTGACGAATTTGGTGCTCAAACACTTGAGCAGGTCTTGAAAGTTGGTGAGCTGGAGGTTTTATAAACATGGAAAATACGATAGGGTCTCAAATTTCACAATAAACACATTATGCAACAAGTTAATGACCATTTATGGTGATTCCACTCTAGATTATGAATATTTTGTCATAGGTGTCTATGACTGCCAATGTTTTTAAAAGTTGGACAGTAAAAATGACTATTGGGAACTAAACTAGTAAATCAGTTGGAAAATTTGAAGATCCTGCTTTAAAATCAGTGATTCTTGTTAAAATTTGATCAAATTGACAATATTTAGCTATAAGTGTTCGAATAAAAACGAAATGTAAAGTTGGTTAAAATTAATATATTAAAAAAGAATTTTGATTAATTTCTACAATTTCCTATTTTTATCTATTTTAGCAATATTTATAGGTACTAATTATAATATAGAGAACAAGTAGCAAAGAATAAAGAACATAAATTACAGAACTTTAGAGGGAAGTCAAATACTAAGTTGTATTGTTATAATTACTTAAATATTCATGAAACATAATTTTGTTTTATGTCATAGTGAATACCACATGCTAGCTTTTAAAAAAACAAGCATAAATTATAAAATGATGTCTTTAATTAAAGAAAGAACTACCGAAGTCTACAGTTGTTATATGTAACTGTGCCTAACTGTCCTGAACTCTGCGTGAATAAAAATTATATTATGTGATAGATATTTATGTGCTTATTATATTCCTGAGCATTTATGAGGAATCTTTCTGACAATTAATATTTTAATGGGGAACTTGAACAAACAAGAATGATTGGCTAAGATAAATAATATGTGAATATCTGCATGCTAAAAATTCTGTTGCCGATGAACAGATTTAAGGGACTCAATTCTTATAAGCTAATGATTCCTGTGAAAAATTTAATCAGTACCTCACTTTTCTACTAAGTGAAAATAGATATTTATAAAAAGAAAAAACGGCGCTTTATAAATACTAAATACTAAGTCAGCAGGAAAGAAATATAAGTAAAAAGTTCGTAATATCGATAAATTTAAGCATTCTTAAGTTAATACTTCGATGCAGAGAGTCCTCTCGCTTAACGCATGCATTTCACTTAATCAAAGAAATCGTTTTTTGTTGCATTTTTATTTATGCATTAACAATTTTTAATTAAAATATTCATTACACATTTTGCTTTATCAATTTAGCAGTGTTTCTCACTGTTTATACAATATGAATTTTTCATTTATATAATAGACTATATTACAACTAGTAAATCCTTATAGTTGCTTATTTTGAACTTCCCATTAATTAGCAACTTACTGTATTAATGCTATTATTTACCCTTGAAATTATATTTACAATGCGATTAAATTATAAGGAATGTGGAACATTGAATAAGAGTTATTATCATTTATTCTCCACACTTTTTTTTAATATGTTTGATTTTTGCGCTCTAAAACTATTAAGAAATCTTGTCAGTTGCTTTTTATTGTTGTAGTTTTAAGAATGTTTTAAGATCCTAATTGTTTTTAGTTCATTTCTCGGGAATATTAATACGACAAAAGTTGCTAGGATATTGAGTACGAGTCCATCTTTCATTAACACTAAGTTCTAATCTTAAGTAAACCTTGACTTTCATGCTGTTGAATGTGCTTTAAATATTGTTTTGTCAAAGTTAACAAAGTTTGGATTTTAAATTATTAAGTTCAAAGTTCATCCTTAGCAAATAAATTTAAATTAAATATTTATTATTCTGTAATATATTGTTAAGTCATTCTTACATATTTAATATTTAATGCAATTCTATTCATATAAGTTAAGAAGTGTGGGATAAGAAATTTAATTTCTGGAAATCTTTGATGAAAATTAATTGCTCGATGCTCTAATGAAAGTACAATTCACTCTTAAAGTGACTTCTAAGGAGATTATATACCTTATGTGCTTTAAAGCTAATTCTTTTCCTTAGTTTTTTAATCAATGGTCTTATGATTTCTTCATTATCAATTGCTAAGTAATTTATATATTTCTTTTGTTTTTATTCAGAAAGAATCTCACAATTATTTTAAATTCGCAAATATTTGATTTTTAAGGATAATATTTTAGTTTCTGTTTTGCAGTAGGTTCATTTCATATTTAAGAATAAATAATTTTTTATAGCATTTATGCAAATACTAATTTTTCATCAATTTTTATAAATTTTAATAGTATTTGATAATAAAATATGGCCAGACTATTATTTTAAAAATTGTCTTACAAGGATTATAAATTAAACTAAGTTCAATCTTAAATTATCAAAGTTAATAATGTAATACACAAAATGGTCAAAGTCATGTTAAACTTACTTGGATTGTATGTAATATATTCAAAACCCCAAAACCCCTTAGTGAGGTTTATAAGTGCTTTGATTTGTAGGGTATAGTTGGGGTCTTATTGGGGTTAGTAGAGAAATTAGGCCAATTTACAAAATGAGAAATAGAAATTAGCGAAATTTAGGGTCGATTTATGATGAGAAATATTTAGATTTACTGCTTCAACTTAGGTATGGTACGAGTATTAATATAGATTAAGTCAAACCAATATTGAATTATGCAGCTATTGCAAATCTCTTACACAAGAGTGCCTCTACTGTTAGGTATCACTGCATGTTAGCTGTTTAGCATTTTAATTCTGGTACTTGAAAGCATCCTGCAAGAAAATAAAAGTTCTCACAGCACCATATTGACCACCTCTGTGACTCTAAGACTTTAAAGTATTAAGCACACTTTACTCTAGACTAGCGAGCTGTAATGTTCATCGCAAGTTTCCTGATATGCGCATCTCTCCTTAGACTATAGCCAACATTTATAGAAGAAATGGCATTACTTTCAAGACTGTCAACAGAGTGAAGAGAGTAATTGATTTTACAGTGCCATTTTATAGTAATAATTAAAATATATATATGATTAAATGCAGAGAGCTATTGATAATAACATCAAGTTCATACATGCAGATGAAGCTGTGTTTACGTTCAACACTTTTATTAATAAGTCAAGGTATAAGAAGTATGATAATATAGAAGTTTATGACTAAAAAGTGAAGGTAGTCACCCATGCAATTTTAGCTAGTATAAGTGAAGATTCAGGCTTAGAGAGTTATGTGATTCACCCTCGCTCTATTAAGCGAGAGTAGTATATAGAGTTCCTACATAAGCTCAGAGAGAAGTATAGCAACCAAGAGATCATCCTGTTTGTTGATAACCTATCAGTTCATAAGACTAAGGAGTCTAAGAAAGCCTATGAAGACCTAAACATAACTCCTGTTTATAACATTCCTTATAGTCCTTAATTTAATCGAATAGAATTCTACTGGAGTTAAATCAAGACTCACTACAAGAAGCTGCTACTGTATCATCTTATGCATGACTTGCCTATCGATACAGTAGACTTGATTCAAAGCAACTGTAAGAGAGTAAGCGTGGATAAGACAACAGCTTGTGCGAGAGAAGGAAGAATGAATGTTTATAAATAAGTTTTAGATTTAAACGAATGAATATATTCACATATTAAATTGGCCCATAAAGGGGTTTAGCTTCTCTTTCTTCTCCTCTTCTTAAGGCTTGCTTGGACCCATATTTCTTCTCTTCGTGCCAGCTCCTGCATCTATGTTCATTTCTTCTAGCTTTTAGACATCGTTATAAAGTCTCTTGCTCACTTCATAAATAGTCTATGACTTTCTCTCTCTGTGAACCTTCGCATGCTCTTTCATTAGGAATATACCAGTTCCAGGTTTCCCTACAAAGTTATGAATCAAAGCTTACGAGAGAGGAATGGATGCTTCTTAAGCTCAGCGAGCCAGGTCTCGCTTATTAGTATGCCTTGCTTCTTTTAATCTTCAGGAGAAATAGAGTAGCGTTTTTTGTGAGCTTCTTCAATGATCTCTCTGAGATAACTCTCTCTTAAAGTGCCAAGAACTCCAAAGAAGAAGCTCCTTTCTGGAAGCTTGTTAGAGAGTTGTTTCTTGGTAGGAGGAAAACTACCAACTCTTCATCTTTCATCGCATCCTCGTAGAGATTAGTGACTGAAATCTCTGGGTAGTTTGGTATATCTATCAACTTTATTTCACTGTTTTTGAAGGCTTTCTTCTCATCGCAGAGTATAGCTTTAAGAATGAAATTTTGGTACATTCCATCGTTGGAAGGAATAAACCCACTATAGCATAAGATTAAGTATATGTCACATGCTTACCATGCTAAGTGAGGCATCGATAGAGATCTTCCTTGCTCCTAAATCTTGAGATCATTTCTTAAGCTTCAACCCTCTTCATAGCAGTACTTATAGATTCCATCCTTGTTCCTTCTCAAGTTATTGAATTTCAAATTTCAATATATAGAGTTCTGGATCCTACTGTTAAAAATCTTAGTATTAAATATGGGCATCTTATAGGAGGTCAACCTGGTAAGGATACGTGGAGAAAGCTGGCAGAAGCTGTAACAAACTTCAGAGATGGAGCTCCATTTTTATCAATTTAGTTCCATTAAATTAGTACTAAATTTGTTTAAATTTGATTAGGACCGGTACTAAATTCGTTTAAATTTAATTGGTACAATTTAATAGTACCAAAACTTAATTAGTACCTAGTTTTAAACTAATGAGGTTTTAATGGAAAAGTTCCAAATGGTTCAAAACCTAATAGGTACCAGTACCAACCTGAATTATCTCAATTGGTACCAAAATTAAAAATATTAAGCATAAAATTAGAAAATTTATAGTTATAAACTAAGTATAAATATGATGTCTAACACCTAAGAATCAACCATTGTTGTTGCAGTCCCAGCTCCTATACAAAGTTAGTATAGCCAGTGAAGTTTTCACTTATTAATAATAGAAATTTAAAATTGAATTTAAACATGGCGGCTAACTTAAATCGCAAAGCAGGCTCTCTTGGAACAGGTTAATCATTGCTAAACTTTGGCTCCTCCAAAAAACCAGAAGTAATTTATAGTGAAAAGGAGGTAGAGCTAAGAGCTCTAGAGTTTGAAGCTGAGGTCTTCAAAATTTAAGTTTAAAACAAGAAGTAGAGTGCTGAGATGGGAGTTTAAACATAAGTTGAATTGGTTGAGGAAGATAAAGAACAGCAACCAATAGAAAAAATGAAAACATTTTAATGTGAAGACTGCTAAAATTTCTTCTCAACTGAGTCTAGCTTGAAGAGACACATCAAAGAGGTACACTCTGGTAGAGCTAAGATCTACTTCAAGCATGATAAAGTAGATGGTAGATACTAATGCAATACCTGCATGAAGTCTTATACGCACTCAGCTAAAGTAAAGAGACATATGCAAAAGCATCATCTAAGCGAATTCCTGATTAAAGATGAGGAAACTTAAAAGCTTATACCTGCTAAAAGAAAAATAACTCTCTTGATCCACAAATAGAGCAGTAGGAGAGACTTAAGAGATAGAAGCGGTTTGAGTCAATGAACCAACCAGCAAATGGTATATATATTGCATGCTTATAAGAGAGAGCAATGTATATACCTGCATTAAATGCAGTCGACATAAGCAGCTGTATTGAAAACTACTTGAATATTGACGTACCTAACAAGGTAAAACTTATAGTTGTTGATGAATTCGCATACAAGGTATATCCATTCAAGTATCTCATTAGAACGAGCAATATTAAAATCAGTTTGCAAATGAATACATAGTACTGAGAGAGGCTTAAAAAAGATAATGCAAGAACTTAGCTAAGCTCGACGGAGTAATACTTGGTCACGGCTTTATTGCATTGAGACTCAAGAAGTTTGAAATGACTCTAAGAGAGTATCTCTACCATAATAGATATCCTGATGAATTGAATAAGATACTCACAGATATGACTAAAGGTGTGAAAGAGCTCCATAATCTAGGGTATGTTCATAGAGATTTGAAGCCAGAAAATGTAATGCTAAATCTCTGCCCTTTAGAAGTAGTAGTCATAGATTTCAACAGAGCAATAAGACAAGAGATAGTGACTTTAGCTAAGGTTTTAGGCACTCGAGGATACTTCCCTATAAGAGAGAAATGGACAAATGGCTCTGTATAATGGGATGTTTGGGCGGTAGCTGCAATTATTTTTGAGTGCGATATGGAAAGTATGTCATACTTTGGAACAAAACATGAGAAATAATCAATAAGTTTGGCTGCTAAACATATTAAGCAAAATGAAATATGCAATGAAATTAAGAAGATAGTTGAGATGGTCATCGTAAAAGCTCCAGCATATCCACGATAATCATTGGATGATATACTAGAACAACTACAGACTGCTAAATTCAAGAGGTATCACAAAGATAAGCAAATAAAATTTGCTTGAATTAAGTACAGTAATACTCATTAAATATTCATTAAATTCATAAAAAACATGCGTTTTCTCTACTAACCACAATAAGACCCCAACTATACCCTACAAATCAAAGCACTTATAAACCTCACTAAGGGGTTTTGGGGTTTTGATTCTAGGCAAGAAAACCAAAGGTTTATAGTAATGTCAAAGAAACAAGAAGATAATAAATCTCAAAGGTATATAACCAAACTACTTGATAATATAAACAAACATTAAGTTAATGGTTTCTATTTAAAAAAGCTTGCGTAGCTTATAAAGATAATTTAAGATTTGAAGGCAAAAATATGAACGATAAAAAAGCCTTATATTAAAAATAACTAAAAAGTGTTTAAAATCTTATAAATCAAGTTAATAAATTGAAATAAATTAGCATAATTGAAACAGTAATAGAAACAATGAATATATTTGATAATATTGAGGATAAGGCAAGTGAAACTCAATAACTATCGATACAACCGATAACAAAGAAAAGTATAACCTAAATAAACACGCAATCCATTTAAAAATTGATAAAACAAATAACAAAAAACAGAATAGGAGGAAGTTAAACTTAAAGCCATTAATGCCGAAGCAAAATAAGATATGAGTTTAAATCCAGCATAATCGTTGTTATAATTTATATTAGCGAAATAATTAAAAAATATATGAATATATTTCCAAATTAGGATATTTGATAATCCAAAGCACAACTAGAAATATCTTATTATTATCAAAATAGATTTAAAATGGGAAATTGTTAAAATAAAATTAAAAAGTAAATTAAATATGGATTATTAGTATTTTTTGATTTTTATAGTATCGTTTTAACTGATATTGATTTGAATTTGATATATTTTAACAGCCAATAATTTGACTCATCGATAAATCAAATTAGATTTATCATATCTTAACTGTAGACCCTTTAAATTTAAATTTTAAAATTTTCAACTCCTGATAAATTAATATCTCTCTATACAAAATAGCTATGAAAAAATTTTAAAAGTATAAGATGTAGAGAAAAATTTAACGACTAACTTTCATTCTTATTGTATTCACAAAAAATTTTACCCCATCGAGATAATCGATTTTAAATATTTCTCTGCCCCAAACTTCTTCCTTTCTCATCTCTTCAACCAAATTACTTGAGGACTTGGTCAAAATAAGTTTTTTGTGCATTTAATCAAGGTCTACATTTTATCTTCTTTGAGTCTTTCATCAGGAAATTCATACGCATTTTTATCGTTAAAATACACGAAATCATATGAATTTTTTTTGACTTTCATAAAATCGAAATATCTCTATGAGTGATTTTTTCCATGAATTATGAGTAGGATGGAACATGTAGCTCATGTTTTGATCTACATTATTCCTTCTAGAGTCAAGTCATGAAAAAAATCACTGCCCGAGATAATTTCATTTCTTTGCAGGTACTCGACCAAATTTTGATGTTTGTTACATTGTAACAAACATCACCTCTAGTCAAATGGACACATTTCCAAATGGACACAAATTCCGGACACAAACTCCGGACACAATTCCAAAGTTAAAACTCAGATCTCATCACTTATCTATCACTCTGAACGAAGATATACTCCTTTTTCCATCACAGTACAACTTTTTGATTATGAGGGGGTTCGAAAAAGAGGATTTCGAGGTTTTCTCTCTTGAGTGAAAAGATATTGAAAAATTTAGAATTATGTTTTGATAGACAATTCTATAAGCTAAGTAGAATATTTAAATGAAAATTTATAGACACTAGGTTAGAGAGTTATTGAAGTCAAAAGTCAGAGCATCCAAATTTTACTTTTCCCTCAATAACTTCCTTCAGTGTGAGATTCATGGAAGATGAGTAGGGTAGAAGTTGTAGCCCATACCCTAAGCTATCGAATAGGGCATATATTCCAACACAAATTCCTTTAAGAAACAGAGATAAATTGAAAATAAGGTCAAGAATTTTGTAAAATGAAGAGAAATATTGAAATCGATTTTCCTCGATTGGCAAATTAGATGGTGAAAAACTCAAATCAAATCTTAAGCAGATTATCTCATGAAGAACATTTCTTCTCCTATAGTCAAATCAGTAGCTAATTGCATTAGAGAGATAAATCGAAAATAAATCTGAAATCGAAAATAAAATATGAAAACTTAAATGTAACAAACATCACTCATATAAATTCTTGAGACAACGAATTTAGGATTTTTATGAAGAGCATATTATGATCTATCATTTTCATCTATAAGTTTTTCAATATAAATTCACTGGGCAGAGAAAACCCCGAAACCCTTCTGGATAATTTTCGGAAAATCAAATTTTTAAAAATTGGGTTTTCAAAAATTCGAAAATTATCCAGAAGGGTTTCGGGGTTTTCTCTGCCCAGTGAATTTATATTGAAAAACTTATAGATGATAAATGATAGATCATAATATGCTCTTCATAAAAATCCTAAATTCGTTGCCTCAAGAATTTAAATGAGTGATGTTTGTAACATTTAAGTTTTCATACTTTATTTTACATTTCAAATTTAATTTTGATTTATCTCTCTAATGCAATTAGCTACTGATTTGACTATAGGAGAAGAAATGTTCTTCATGAGATAATCTGCTTAAGATTTGATTTGAGTTTTTCACCATCTAATTTGCCAAGCGAGGAAAATCGATTTCAATATTTCTCTTCATTTTACAAAATTTTTGACCTTATTTTCAATTAATCTCTGTATCCTAAAGGAATTTGTATTGGAATATATGCCCTATTCGATAGCTTAGGGTATGGGCTACAACTTCTACCCTGCTCATCTTCCATGAATCTCACACTGAAGGAAGTTATTGAGGGAAAAGTAAAATTTGGATGCTCTGACTTTTGACTTCAATAACTCTCTAACCTAATGTCTATAAATTTTCATATAAATATTCTACTTAGCTTATAGAATTGTCTATCAAAACATAATTCTAAATTTTTCAATATCTCTTCACCCAAGAGAGAAAACCTCGAAATCCTCTTTTTCGAACCCCCTCATAATCAAAAAGTTGTACTGTGATGGAAAAAGGAGTATATCTTCGTTCAGAGTGATAGATAAGTGATGAGATCTGAGTTCTAACTTTGGAATGGTGTCCGGAGTTTGTGTCCGGAATTTGTGTCCATTTTGGAATTGTGTCCATTTGACCAGAGGTGATGTTTGTTACAATGTAACAAACATCAAAATTTGGTCGAGTACCCTCAAAGAAATGAAATTATCTCAGGCAGCGATTTTTTTCACGACTTGACTCTAGAAGGAATAATCAAAACCCCAAAACCCCTTAATGAGGTTTATAAGTGCTTTGATTTGTAGGGAATTTTTTAGGGGTTGGGGTTATTAATTAAATGCGAGACAAAAATAGCAAGCTTTTGGGGTCTGTTTATGATGAAGAGTATATAGATTTAGTGTTTAAACTGCGATATGGATGTGATATATACAGTGAATAAGTCAAACCTGTACTTAATTATAAGTCAATTGCACTGCTCTTAAAGAGAAGTCCTTCAACTGTTCGCTCCCACTGCCTTATAGCTGTATAACTAAAGCAATAATAGCTGAATTCAATGCCTTAGAGGAAGTCAAAGTTTCAATAGAAGCATATTGACTATCTTATTAATGAAAAAACTTTGAAGTATTGGGCTCACTTCTCTCTTGACCAAACGAGCTATTATGTTTCACCGCCAGTTCCCTGAGTTGAAGATCTCTGCATAGTCTGTTGCTAACATTTATAAACGAAATGGTATCTCTTACAAAGGTGTGAATCGTATCAAGAGAGTGATTGATTTCACTCTGCCATTTTACAACAACAACTTAAATTATATTTATAATTAAATGCAGAGAGCATAATAGAATAATATTTAGTTTATACATGCTGACGAGGCTGTGTTTACCTTCAACACTTTCATCTAGAAGTCTTGGTATAAGAGCCATAGTAATATAGAAGTATATGACTAGAAAGTCAAGGTATAAACGATGGCAATTCTTGGAGGAATTAGTGAGGATACTGGTTTAGAAACTTATGTTATTCATCCTCGCTCTATTAAGACAGAGCAGTATATAAAGTTCTTAGAACAGCTGAGAGAGAAGTACCCTGAATAAGAGATAATACTGTTTGTTGATAATCTTTCTGTTCATAAGACTAAAGAAACAAGGAAGAGTTATGAACAACTTAGAATAACACCAGTGTTCAACGTACCTTACAGTCCATAGTTTAATGGAATTGAGTTCTACTGGGGTATATTAAAAGGCCATTACAAGAAGCTGCTGCTCTACCACTTGATGCATGACCTACCTATTGATACAGTTGACTTTATTAAAAGCTCAGCGAAGAGAGTAGATAATTTATTGGCTTAAAAGTGTGCGAAAGAAGGGAGAGTGAATGTATATAAATAAGTTTTAGAGTTAAGTTAATGAATATATAAGTCACATTTAGAATTCTTTAGAGGGAGCTGGCTTCTCTTTCTTTTCTTCTATTTCTTGCTTCCCTCCTCCTAAGTTTCTTCTCTTGCTGCCAGCTCCTGCATCTATGTTCATTGACTCTGGAGGCTAAATATTTGAATAAAGTCTCTTGCTAACTTCATACTTTGTCCTGCGACTTTCGCTCTCTGTGAAGCTTGCTCTATTCCTTCATCAAGAAGATGCCAGTTCCAGATTTTTCTAAAAAGTTAAGCCACAAATCTTACTAGAAATATAAGGGTGCTTCTGCAGCTCTGATAGCCAGCTATCACTTATCTTGATCCCTTGTTGTCCTTATCTTCTGAAGAGATGCTGTACCTTTTCTTATGAGATTCTTGAATAATTTCTGTCAAGTAATCACCTTTAATTGTTGCAAGAATGCAAAGAAATAGTTTCTTTCAGGTAGTTTATTTGACAACTGCTTCTTAGTAGGCAGGTACTGCGAAACCTCTGGGTCATCATAGCACCATCATATAAGTTAGTCACAGAGATTTCTAGATAGTTTGGAATCTCTGCAAACTTCACATCTTAAGTTTTCAAAGCTTTCTTCTCTTCGCAGAGTATCGCTCTTAGAAATGAAATTTTAGTACCTTCCATCGTTGACAGAAACAAACCAACTAAATAATAAAGATTAGTTACTATGAGTTCATTACCTTGCTGCACCAGGTAACAATGCAAATCCTCCTTGCTTCTAAATCTTTGAATCAATTCTTGTGCTTGCCCTCTATTCATTGCATCATTCATTGACTCCATCTTGTTTACAGATCTAAGAAATGATATTCAAATTTAAGTTTATTGATTTCAATTATATACCTCTGTAAAACTTACTATTAAATATGGGCATCCTATAGAAGGTCAACCTTTTAGCAGGATATGGAGAAGGTTTTGAGAACTTGTTTCAAACTTGAGAGATCGATATCAATTTCTACTGTTATAGTTCCATATTTTTAAATTTAAATTGGTACGTACTTAATTAGGAGCAGCTCCTAAAATGCTAGTACTTTATTATGAGCTTTAATTAATGCTAGTACTTAATTAGGAGCACCCTAATTTTAATCGTAAAATGACAAAATACCTCCTAAAACAGTACGTACTTAATTAGGAGCACCTCCTAAATTGGTACGTGCTATAATCAACTTATTATTGAAAGTTAAAATGGTTACTTTATCACCCAGATTTAGAGCTGGATCGTCTCTTAGCACTCATATTTCTTCTATAATACTCTAAAACTTCTCTTGAAACTTGTAGGCTTGCAAAGCTCTCATATAAGCTCTCAGTTATAGAGGCAGTTCTATAATTTTAAATTCAAATTTAAATATGAGCGCTAACATTTTAAGAAAAACAACAGCACTTCCATAAAACTAAATGAGACTTACCTTTGGCAGCAATAAAAAATGTGATAACTGTGAGATGAATTCTCATAAGGAACTACCTGAGCTATCACTTGAGGTCTCTGTTATTAAAATAGAAATTAATAATAGAAAATAAATGGCAAACAAGTGTGTGGGAGACAGAGAGGAGGAGAAAGGTATTAATGAAATGCCTATACAAACTGAAGAAGTAGAAGTATACTTTTGTGAGTAGTGTGAGAGAGAGACTTCGCTCATAAATCTAGTTGGTATAGGCATATGAAATAGCATAGAGAAGCCAAGCCAACTATATACTTAAAGCACGATAAAATCGACGGAAAGTATGAGTGCTTCGAGTGCCATAAGCAGTATGCTCATACAAGAGATTTAAGGAAGCATCTTTTAAAAGCTCACAAGAAAGATTTAGAGATTGAATAGCATGAAGATGAATTGAAGCTACTGAACAAAAGAAAAACAAGAGAATCTTCGAAACTTGTAGAGCTTGAACAAGCTAGTGAATCAGAATATGTGAGGAAATCACGCAACCTACTAGCATCCGAAATCACAAAGATCATGATTAAAATTCAATACAAAAAGATTCCTGTTCTTGCCTAAATTGACCTAGACACTTCACTTTAAAGCTACCTTATATTAGAAGAATCTTTTGATAAGAAAGTTATCAATGATCATCAGTATGCATACAAGGTGTATCCCTTCAACTATCTCTTAAGTGATGATAAATACTAGATGGAGTTTACAAATGAGTATCAAGTACTCACTCAAGCAAAGTTCAAAGAGTGTAGATACTTAATAAAGTTAGATGCTGTTCTCCTTGCCAAGGATCATGTTGCTTTCAGACTCCCACTCTATGAAATGACCCTAAGAGATTTCATTACAGATCAAAGAAATCATAAGTAGCTTGGATAAATAGCAACTCAGACCATACAAGGTATAAAAGAGCTTCACAAGTTAGGGTTTGTTCACAGAGATTTGAAGCCAGAAAATATAATGATAAACTTCTCACCAATAAGAGTAGCAATAATCGATTTCAATAGAGCCTATAGAGTGGAAGTATCAAGGCTTGGAACTGTAATGGGAACTCAAGGGTACTATCCAGAAAGAGAAGACTGGAGAGATGGTGACTTTTAATGGGATGTGTGGGCTTTAGCAGCAATAATAATAGAGTGCGATATGCCTCGCAACGATTACTAATCTACAAGGTGTGAGAAGGATGCTAAACAAAGAATAAAGCAATTTATTGACAGAACAAGAGTATCTCAATCAATGAAACAAATGGCAGAGTCAATAATAATAAAACCAAACTCAAGATCAGACATATCAATAGAGCAGATAGAGTTGTGGTTAAGTAAGATAAACTTCAGACCTCTACCACATGATCCTAAAGTGCATTTTGAGTGATTAAATTAAATACATTTACTATAAATTTCACATTAAAACCTATTAATAATCCCAACCCCTAACAAATTCCCTACAAATCAAAGCACTTATAAACCTCATTAAGGGGTTTTGGGGTTTTGAATAGTAGATCAAAACATAAGCTACATGTTCAATCCTACTCATAATTCATGGAAAAAATCACTCAGAGAGATATTTCAATTTTAGTGAAAGTCAAAAAAAATTCATACGATTTCGTGTATTTTAACGATAAAAATGCGTATAAATTTCCTCGTGAAATACTCAAAGAAGATAAAATGTAGATCTTGATTAAATGCACAAAAAACTTATTTAGACCAAGTCCTCAAGTAATTTGGTTGAAGAGATAAGAAGGAAGAAGTTTGGGGCAGAGAAATATTTAAAATTGATTTATCTCGATGGGGTAAAATTTTTTGTGAATACAACAAGAATGAAAGTTAGTCGTTAAATTTTTCTCTACATCTTATACTTATAAAATTTTTTCATAGCTATTTTGTATAGAGAGATATTAATTTATCAGGAGTTAAAAATTTTAAAAGTTAAATTTAAAAGGTTTACAGTTAAGATATGATAAATCTAATATGATTTATCGATGAGTCAAATTATTGGCTGTTAAAATATATCAAATTCAAATCAATATCAGTTAAAACGATACTATAAAAATCAAAAAATACTAATAATCCATATTTAATTTACTTTTTAATTTTATTTTAACAATTTCCCATTTTAAATCTATTTTGATAATACTCAGTTCATGGGATTGATCTTTAGAAAGTTATCCAAACCACTTTAATAAATAATTAAAAAAGTAAATATAAATTAGAAATTAAGATGAAATACTATTTACAAGTTTAATATAAATAAATATATGAAGACAAATAAACAGTTTAAGATATAATATAGGCAGGCAAGTGAATAACCTAGATAAATCAAATATATGGTAGTTTATCTTCTAATAAACCTATATTTAGGAAAAAGAGAAAACTGAGTTAAAAGACCCATACGACAACTATAAAATCTATAGATAAATATGAATCCGAGGAAGAAGATATCTCATAGAATATTCATGAGAACTAGAAGTGGAAGTTCGTAATCACAATTATAACTCAGAATATAATACCATAGTGAAAGCTTAGATGGAGAATAAGAGAATGATGATGACTATGAAGATGGAAGCAAATAAAACTTACTCTAATAGAAGATCAACATCAAAGTATAAAAATTTCAAGACAAATATACAATAAATTTCTGAAATAAGATGATATAAGCGATGAAAATAATGAACAAATAGTTGAATATCACTCCCACTAAAAATAAAAAGAAGATGTAAATTATTACTCTAAGGAATAACATGTAAAAAATACGATAGAATTAAGATAAATTTTTCAAGACTATAGTTATAATTAAAAAGTGATGAAAATTGATTGCAAAGCTTTCAGATAACTGATCAGCTACTGAAAGCAATGATTATATATTTTAAAATTTTATTAATTAAAATCAGTAGTTTAATTAAAATAGAATGGAGCCTTAACATACCATCAATATAATTTAATTTTATTTAAACCATTAATTTTAATAATAAAATAATTAACTCACATCTAGGTATCAAGGACCTATGAGTATATAATAAATGTTAACGATCAAGTCCTTTCGTGCTCACTGTTTCAGTGAGTTTCTTTTCCTCAATATCTTTTTCTTCTGCTTTGTTTTCTTGGTCTTTTATTTCTTCTGTTGTTTTACTTTCTTAGCTTCTTTCCTCCTCCATTGTATTTCTTCCCAGGTTTGGAGATGATAACAAAGTCGTCATCCATCTTGGATCTTGGGATTTTCATGAGTTGGTTTTCGTATATGTTAAATTATAAAACATTATTTTCTATATAGTCTTTAATGGAAGTTGTTATAAGTTAAACTAAGTCTTTCTTTATGAAGCCTGCTTATTTGGTAAGGCATTTGAATTGGAACTTTATTGTGTTAGTCATGAGGTCATAGTCTCCGTCAAAGAGTTAGATGGATTTGTAGTTCATCTGATTGTTTTTGAGAATAAATGTCAATATTGATTTGACCCCATGAGTGGTAGCCTCACCTGATTTAACTTTCTTGTTGTTGCCGTTGATGAATTCGTATTCTGCTGCAGATAGCTTAGCTAGAATGCCATCGGTGCTTGAGTGAATTTCAGAGAGAACTTTGTTAGTGGAAAGGAATATGTTTTGTATCTTGCTATAGAGTTCTGTGTATGCAATTCTGACTGTAAGGGCAAGAGTGGATTCTCTGCACTCAAACATTTTTTCCCATTGTTCAATAGGGATTTTATTTCCAGGTTATCTGCTTTTGACATAGGCCTCCATTGATGGGGCTCTGTTGACTTCTTTCATCTCTTCGTCAATGTCTGCCATAATATTTTCTAAATTATTAATGATTAATTATTGGGTATGTGGTATTAAATTTAAATCTTATTATTAAATAGGTGGGGTATTCCACGTATTTAAATTTGTAGTCTTTGATATCTGTTTCTGGTCGGTAGGTTAGTCGATAAAATTTAGGTTCTCCGACTCTTCATCTTCCCAGTCCGAGACTTCCTCTACGGATTCGTAATCTCCGGAGGAAAGAGATGGTGTGATTGGATCACCAGGTTGGCTGCCTCTGTTTCTAGAGTAGACATCCATGTAGTTGTTCATATATATTTCCTCTTGGTCAAGTGACTCCTGTCTCCTGATCGGTATCTCTATTATAATTTCTAGTAACCCTACTGGTGGGCTATCTAATAGTGGGGAGGGGATGCTTGGGTATGTTTAGGAAATGGATGAATTTTAGGTTCTTGTCTAATGTAAACAATTTAGACAGAAGTATCTCTGGTGATGATGGGTCGTGAGGGACGTTTAATGTGCTTGCTGTTTAATTGTAAGGAGTAGCCTAGCTAGTAGTAAAGTTCAAGTAAGTTTCTTAAGATGTAGTCTCTGAGTTCAAGTTTGGTACAAATTAGGGAGATCTGGTATCTGAGCTTAGAAGAGACTGCCATTCCATGTTGAATTATTGATCTGAGAATTTATTAGAGCTTTCCTATGGTGATCTAGCCCCATTCGAGGCGGTCAGTTATAATAGAGTATGCTTGGTTAGCTATCTCAATGAAGTTGTGGGTCCGCACATAGTGTTTTATATGATCCTTTTGGTGTGAATTGAGGTTGGGAATTTCGCTCTCTTTTCAATTTAATATATTTAATTTAATCTTAACTTAAACTAGTTTCTAAAATAATTACTTTCTTTTTGTCATAAGAACTTTAATTATCTTTTTTATGATCTTCTAAATTTATAAAATTACAAAAGGATTTCAAGATAATACATTTAGAATAAATAAGTTGTCTTATTATTTTTAAAGAGTGATATTAATGAACATTTTAAGTTCAACAGGGATATAAAGAAAATGTTCTTTTTCCAATTATTAATCCCTCTCTTACTTATGGATTATTATAATAGAACCATTTTCGACCATTAATTTGTATAAAGTTTAAATATTAGTCGATTTATTAGAATTACTACAATACCTTAATTTAATTATTTATAATATTTCCATCATTTAATAAAAAATTATTCTTAGTTATATTAAAGTTATGTAAAGCAATGTGATAAGATATAAAACAACTCTCGATTTCCAAACATTCAATAATTTAGTTTTATTTTTGTTTGATTATCCCTATTAAATTTACTTACAGAATGGATAAATGAAAACACACAATTACTAAATGGTCCTTACTTTTACTTAATTAAACTGTTTTATTAAATTTCTAGCCTAATTAATGATAGATATTTTAAATGTATGGCTTTAATATATTAATAATTTAAACCTAAATAATTATTATTTTGTATATTTAATAAGATCAAACATTTTTACTAAAAGTACTCAAGTTTACTTAATATACTTTCTTGATTATTAATGAGTAAATAATAAATTACTTTTATATTATTAACTATATCATAAACCTTAATTAATTAAAGATTTTTATTATCTTAAAATAAAGAACAATTTTAATCTTATTTTAACATTTTTATAGATATATATTTTAAGTTATTAAATTTATCTATATTATTATAAACAGTGCATATATATATAAATATTACTTATTTTTCACTGTATTTATTAATTATGCTACCAATTTTTTAATGTCTTACAAAAAATCTTTTATATCATTCTTTCTCATCATTTTCCATTAACTATTAACACAAAATTACTAAATATGTAATAATATAAATGTTTGAAGTCAAAGTATTTCATATGACTTTATGTGATTAAGATAGTTTTTGTAATGCAATATGTTTTGTTTTATCTCAAGGGCAGAATATTTCAACGTATTAGACTTATTTGACTCTCATAGAATGATTCTAGGGATCTAACCCTTGAAATGTTCTTTCAATAATCTGACTAGCCTTATAGCACCAATTCCTATAAATTAAATTATGTTACTTATGGGTATAATCTACATTCCTTGTGGTATGTTTGCTAATAACTGAACCTAATTAATCTTTTAATTCTTTAGTTTTTTAGAGCATGTTTTTTAATTTTAATATAATCTGTTAAAGTGCAAGTTCATCGAGATCATCTAGATATCTTGAACAATAAGATTAACTCAATGATTTAATATAAATATAAAAAACCCCTAAGTGAAATAAGATCAAAATTTGGAAAAAGGTTACCTTAATCAAATTAAGATAATATTTTTAAATGATGTTTAATTATTATAAGCAAAAAATCAATAGAAATATATAGAATTTCTATGAAAATTTAATTCACTACTTTTTAACTTTTGAAGGTTGTCCATTGAGAAAATATATCGCTTTATTACCTATAGTAGTCGAATAAGGCCTGTGATTGTGAGGTCTCCAAAATATCTCAGCATATTTTCTGTAAGGTAAAAACTGCTCAATTTAATTTATCTGACTTTTTGCTAACTAATCTGACTGGTGATATAATAATATTTGGGACATTGTGAGTAAAGCTAATATTTTTAGTTCAGAAAATTTATTATCGGGTCTAGCTACAACACAAAATTCATTCACATGCCTTAGGTCAAATCCAATGTCAGTAATGTTTTATCTTTATTAAGTTTAACCCATGTTAGTATTTCTGCCCTTTTATATCCAATTGATTTCAAATATTCTAAGCATGACTCAAGTTTTGAGTTCGTAATCCATATAATTAAATATCCGTTCTTCTATAGCTTTTATATTGGAATATTTTTGAAGATTTCAATATCTTTGAGAATTTAATAACCAAGTTTGCATGCTGTATCATTACAAGGATGACCAATCACAATTGCATCAAATAAATTTCCTAACTCATTAACTTAATGGTCTGAGAATATTTGGTTCCACATACTCTAGTCTTTAATGCACCCCTGGTATTATTAGCTGTTATTTGATCTCCTCATTCCCCATTTGAATTTCGTTTGATTATACTAGCCATTGTTAATCCTATCTCTGGTATCTAATGGAATCTCTCCTAATCTCTTTTGATGTTGTTTAGATTATTATTTTCAATTAAGTTTCTTTTCTCTTTAATTGGAGTTTTCAATCTTTACCTAAGTTAATTTTTCATTTTCTTAATTTTTGTATTTTAGTTTTTTATTTTCTTTTCTTAGAGCATTAATTTAATCTTCTAGCAATCTCTACACTTCTTGTTATAAATTAGATTTTTCTTGCTTAAAAAAGTCAATGTCTATAGAAGGTTTCAATTGAAGCTGTTTAATATTATTTTACAAATCTTTGATTGTTTTATTTTTATCCTGTAATTATTTTTCACATAATTTCAATCGTTTAATTCCTGGTAATTTCTTATTATTGTTTTTCTTATTTTTATGGTTATCTCCAAAATTTCAACTTTATTCAATTCTTATTTCATTTTTCTCATTTTACTGTCTATTTATTTGAAAATATCACAAGTTTCATTCTTTAAAAATTTGTTGATCTCATTAAACTTTAGAAATGCATACTTTCTAAACCATCTTTTGAATTATCGAAAATTCTCAAATTTGTACTTGATTAAGGTAATTTCTCTATTTGAAAGATTAAATTGTTTTGAGAGAATTTTTTGTATATTTTTTAAGATTAATTTTTCACTTCTTTAGCTTTTAAAATTTAATTTGATTCATTATCTTTATCTTTGTTGCCAATTTTTTATGAGTCTTTTTCATATAGATGTTCATCATTTTCATATTTGACTATTTATTATTATTAACTTAAAACCAACTTAAATTGAAAGCTAATCATTCTTAGACTCCCCAATTAAATTACTTGTTTAATTATTGGTATCAGAGAATGTTGAATATAATTCTGATACTGAATTTTCATCTGATTCACTTTTACTGGATTTATCTTCCCAGTCGTTATCTTAATTAACTTAGTTTTTATCAATTAAATTTTACAAAGATTATCCTTAAAGTTCATTACTTATAAGCAAAGTCTAAGTTTTAATGTCATTTTCATACAATGATACATCAATTAATCATTCCAAAAAAATTAATCATCTGAATACAAAACCTATGAATATTTTTTTTAATACCACTTTAATAGAAATATATTTATCTTATTTTTACAGTCTAATAAATTCAATATTTAAGTTTAGGGTCTTTTAATATAAACTCTCATTAATAAAATCAAAATTATAAAATAAATAAATTCTAACAATAATTTATTTTGTATAAAAATACATTCTTATACAAAAACAGAGCTACTAAAAATTAAAAAAAAAATTGCACTAATATAAAAAGCAAATTTCTCAAGAATTTAAAACCGTTAAAATATGCTCATTATGCCTATTTCGACCATATTTTACAATATTTATAATTAATCATATTTTTATTAATTTTTGACTTTTATGCTATTTTTCAAAGTTGCGACAAGTTTTTCCTCTCAAATTTCATCAATGTATTCTGATTATTTAGACGACGCCCAACAATAGTAGATTACTTAGAGAGCAGTTTTAGTAGAAAAGAAGGTTTTCTGATGACATTTGGCTGTGACAAAAATCCATGCCAATCACTCCTCCTTTAGCTGCTGGGCTTGGAATCTCCAAGAGTACTTATTTGGTGATGTACTAAAATGTCAGGTTAGAAGGAGGAGCTCAAAAAACTATGATCTGTATCTTCCTACACTTGGATAAGTTGTCTAAGGCTCTAAGGAATGACTTTGTTGGATATTCAAATTCGTTTTAAAATTCTTTTATTTGACCAGTTATAACGATTATAAAAATTAGATAATTATATATAAAACAGGATTTTAAAATCAATTAATTGTAATTATAAAAAAAATCTTATCAACTATTTTTAATATAGCAAATCATGAATAACAGAATTTTTTTGATTTTCAAAAAATTTTATATTTTGGATTAAGATATTTAAATAACTCTTATGGTTTATTTACTTACCTTTAATCATAATTGATTAGGATATTTTGCTCAAAGCGGGATTATTTATTATAATCCTTTCCAATCAATTTGATTTGGAGTGAATGAATTAAAATCTATTAAATATTTTTTAGAATATAACCTGCTTAGTGAAAACATAAATCAACCTTAAGAATAGTAATATTCTTTACAGATGAAAGAAATAATCAAAAATATTAAAATATATAAGCCTATAACTAAAAGATTTATATGCACAGACTAAAATATAATTGTTCAGCCTAATCTTAAGCGAAAATAAAAAAATCTAACTGATCTATAAATAATCAAGACCAATTATATTTGCTAAAGCAAGAATAATTTGAAAACAATTCCAATAGGTCATTTTCAACATAAATAAAAGCTAAAATAGTTATTTTAAATTCTGGATATCTATATGATTAATTAAGTTCCATGCAAGTATAAAGATTTACTTAATGAAGTAAAAACACTTTGAAGAATTTCGTAATCTGCAATAAATCTTAAAGATCTTGCTCTTTACATAATGGTGTATGAAATGAAAATATTGCCCTTTGTACTTCTACTCTATAAGAATAAAATACAAAGTATTTATTAATAAATTTTGCTTATCAAAAAGAGGTTTTAATTAAGTTACCTTGCGAAAATGATCAGAACAGCGGTAAAACCTTTAGTAACAACACAAATTGAAACGGAAAAATATTAATTATAATCTCTCCACTATACTTAGCTTAATCTCGTAAATTAGAAGAGCAAGCGAATTAAATTTATTAACAAGCCTAAGAAAATATTAATAAATTACAAGTGCTAATCGAAAATTTTGTTAAATAAATAAAAATTCAGTATTAATGATCATGTAGAACTTATACTCATCGATGTTCAGAAAGAAATAAATTAGAAATTTTGATTAAATATTTAGAGTGGTAACAGTGTCCTTATTCGCAACAAATGACAAATTTGTTATTTCGTTGTTAATTGTTATGTTAACCGAATTAAATACATTGATTAATTTTCTCAATAGTGACTTCAGAACAAATAAATTATTAATATCACTAAAAGTAAAGAATAAATTTTAGTATGAACTTTAAACTTAAAATATTGTTTAGATTAATTTATGCTATATCAAAGTGATTATAAGCTTAAAAATCTCAAGGAGTTTTACAATGATTTCTTAAATAACAATGAATATTCTAGGCTACAATAATGATTCCCAAGTTTTGCAATCAACTAGGCCCTAAATATTTTATGAGAATTTTTATTGTCAAAATGTTCTTACTTCGTTTAAGATTTGAGATTGATTGTAAGCTGAGAATCCTTTTTTATAAATGCAAAGAACTTCTCAATCGGTGCTAAGTCAAATTGATATGGACCTAGAAATGCTGTAGGAATTTAAAATTTTAAAATCTTATCCCTGATAAATTTACTCCGATGGTAAGCTTAATTATCCAACATTAAAATTGTCTATTGCCTAAAGTTTTTATTCTATCCCTCTAATTGCTATACAATTTTAAGAATAAAGTACTAGATTGATAAGCTGTTATTTGTGGCCTTATTTTAATGAAAATATAAGTTTCCAGTAGAGCTAATTGATCCTATAATTTTAACAGCAGAAATTCAACGAAGACTAATATTATAGCGTTTAAATCCTTTAACCGACCAAGCTTTGGTTGGATTTTCATTCCATTAAATACTACTCTCATCTATATTTATTAGATTCAGTCCTTAATCAAGAATTTAAGCGAAATTGTAAGGAGCAAGTTATCTTTAAAAGATAGATTTTTAAGATTTTGTTCTTAAATTAACTGAATAAACTTTCGTATTGCTTATATCTAACTATTATCGTACATATTTACTCAGCCAGCCTTAAGATACTGTAACATCAAATTTTTGTTTCAGAGTAGATTACAGATTATTGAGATTCTGAATCTCATTTCCTGATGAAAGAAAACTCTTTATAAATTCCTTTAAGCTATCAGGAATCTTTCCACAGCGTTAAATGGGAGTACCAATGCCACCTTCCATCCTAGTTTGCTTCTCTTCTAGGACCATTTTTACTCTGTACTATGCAACTCAAAGCCGTTTACAAATATTGACAATACTAAAACCAGAATTTTAATAAAGATCTTAGATAATTTAATCTAACTTTTCTGACTTTTATTGTGGAAGTTAAGACTTATTTTCTTTCAATATTCCAAAAATCTGCGGTTCTTCGCCAATACTGAGTCCTTAAAGTCTGTCAGAAAGGGAATCATTATTAGAATTTGGATGAGCCTGCAAGTTACTTAGGTACTCTTCTAGCTAATCAATCAAATCGGACTCCACGTATTTCATTTAATTCGATACAAGCTTATTTCGTAAATGAATTAGAGCAATTGTTCTTACTGTTTCCTGGAACTGTATTTAATTCAGACAACCGAAGTCTCAATTTATGAATTGATGTAATTCTAGCTACACCCTTGGATCATATAACACTGTATCGAATACTTCATTGAAGTTGTATTTAAAAAAATAAATAATATTGAAGCATAGAGTCTTCGTTCCGATTCTCAAGAATGATTTCATTTTCACTGATTGGATTGTTTATGGTAAGCTACGTTGAACTTCATTTATAAGGCTTTATGCTCTCTCGTTCGGAAGCCTAATCTTTTGATTAATCTAACTCGTTATCGGAAGAACTTGATTCTTGGGATTACTTTTCAAGCTTAAAAAAATCAAAGATCATTGATTGCGATTTATCGTTATACCTAAGAGTTTTCATTTTATAAAGGGATATATTTCTTTTTTGGCAAAGAGGTTTCCTTTCTATTGTTTTCCTATTGTGCTAGAATAGTTATGAGTTACCCTATTTAATATTAAAGTTAATTAATAAAAATTTGTAGTCCATTTTTATACTTCACTGACAAGAAGATAAATCAAGTATATGTTTAATAATGAGATGTGCAGGGATAGTTGTAACAAGTGAACGTCCATTAAGTTCAATAGAAGATTGGGAGCAAATAAGAGCTTCATGACTTCTTAGCACAATAGTGCGGAACTTACTTGCAAAAATTAGGATGCTGCAATGTTAATTTTCTCAATAGTATTCTTAACGGTGAAAAAGAGGTAGATTTATGAAATTAATTTAGCTTTAGTACTCAAAACAAAGTGATGAAGTTGTAGCTGCTGTTCCTTAAATAGAAGGCTTTACCGCTGATGATTTCTTAGGATATGCACAGCAAATGCCCTCATTGCTGAAGTTCCTCCCAGATTAGTGAGATTGGTTGCACTTAGATAATAAGTGAATCTCTGGCATCCTCATGTCATTAGATAATGATGGTATCAACCAAATGACATATGAGTGGAGTAAAAAAGGAGGGAGAGGCTTGATTAGACCTAGAACTTAATCGTTCATATGAGGCCAGAGTTTGCGCAAGCATTGAGCGAATCTTTGAACTATAGCGGTAAGTTTTCATTTACTTTATACTTAAATAGACTAAAAGGGAAAGTCTGCCCATTTTATTAAAAAAAGCTCTTAAGAAAGCGCAGAATGAAATAGGTTGAAGAAGTAAAAGGCGAGGAGATCGCAATGAGAGGCAGCAACCAAAAGTACTTGCAGGAGAACAAAAGGATGAGGGACGAATTTAACGATATCAAAGCACACATGGATGAACTCGTTGGTAAAAAACAGCTCGTTCACTAACTTCATGACAATGGAGTTATTGATGGAGAAGGAAGAATTCTGTCTAATCAATAAAATTTAGATATGAATTGAGAGTGAGATAGCGTTTTTATATAATATTTAACATAAGAATTTAGCGCTTAATCATTTAGTTTAAGCTTAGCATTCTCATCGCTAAACCCACTGCTTGTCATTACATCAGTTTGAGCAGCTCTTAGTCTCATGAATTTTTGTACATTTATTTTTTTTACAACTGGTGCGTGATTGGTTGCAGTGATTAGCTTTCCTGTTATTCTACCATATTTTGAAACAAAAGAATCGACCGCCTTAGTCCCATCCTTTTTCAATTTTCAATTTGAATTCACAAGTTTTGCCTTCTTCGAGGTTTTCTTCTACACAGCTTGTTCATTCGGTTGTTTGGGTAAAGATCTCATAAATCTTAAGTCTAAATATACCTAAATCTTGTGCTCAGTCTTTATCTTTCTTTTATTTGATTCAACAGGTGAATCATGAATCTCGATAGAGCTATCAAGAGATTCCATGGAGCTCAAGTCATTACAATTGACTTGATCTTTCTGTTACTGAATCTCTTTTTAATCTTACTAAGGCTTGAGCTGCTCTTTCCTGTCATACTTGCACTCTTCTGGAGTAATTTCTGCTAAAAGATTATCATTTTAATTTTCAAACTCTGTCTTTGATGATTTCTTCTTATGAAGCGCTTTATTTGCTCTATTAAAAGGACTTGTTACTATTTGCAGAATTAATATTATTTAATTTTAAAATCTCATCTAATCTACCCACTGCTTTATTTAAATGATGTTCCTAATTAAGTCCATCAACTTTCTTATACCATTGATGATATCCTAAAGCTGTCTAGAGAGCAGAGGTTTTTATATGAATTTAATTCTCTAAAAATTACTAGTGCAGCGATATAACCTGGCCAGCAGTTTCTTTTGATCCTTACTTATAAATTACATATTTATTAGTTCCTTTTCTATGAAGTCGACCTATTCTACCCAGGATTTATTCAGTCGATCTAAGAAGAAATATCTCGGCAACAATTAAAAATAATCCCTCATTAAATTCTATTTCATGAGTCGTCTTAAGATCAGTACCTCTGCCTTATTTTTCATTTAGAAGAAACACTCCGAACTAACCATCATTGTTATTGCTAATGAATTGATGATAGATTTAGGCTTCCACTTTTGTACCTTTGACATTATTCAATTGAAAAAATGAAACTTAAGCAAACTTTTTGAAATGACTCTCGATCATGGTGTAGGATTGCTGCGCTACAATAATTGCTGGAGTGAGCTTGCAATAATGAGAAGAGATCTCGAAAACCCTCTTGCAATAGTCTAGTTAGCTTGATGAAATGAGTTCTTGGTCAAGCTTCACCCTTTTATCACCAACAATAGAGCTTAGCTTTAGAAACACAATTTCCTCAATGAAAAATGCTATTTTCAGACAATTTGACTATTTTGTTGTTAGTTGTTAACCAGTAAAACCGGTGACACTTTCAGCAGTGCGATAAAATTATAGTTAATTGTCTATTTACTTTACATTCCCTTCAAATAAAATTCAATCGTACTCTTCTATGATAATGATTGCTTGTTTCCAAATGTCTAGAAACTCTGGTAGGTCCATAACACTCTCAAGATACTTCTTACTTAAATAGTAGGCCCCAATCTTATTCTCATATTAGTTGACGTTGACGTTCGCCTAGACTGGTGATTATACTTTCAAACTTTTTCTCGTCTCTCAAAACTAAATAATAATTTTTTTCCAAATACAAAGACAATTTTTTAAAGAAGTCTCGATTTGACAGCAGCTAAAGTTGAGCAGAGTAAAGTTTTCCCGTTCCCCACGCCGAAGTTTATAAATGATTACTAGGTATCATCCCATAGAATATAATTTATGCAAAGCCTCTAAAGCGTGAGAAATTTAAATCCAAAAATCTGCTAAAGTCTAAGCATTTGCCGTGAATCGGTTAAAGCTTTTTAACTTGCATTTTTTTCAAATTAATTTACGGAAAAAAATTATAGATTCAGCTTTTTAAAATGAATTAGCAATTTCTTTTACTCGTTTTCATTATAGTCACATGTTTTATTAGGGATTTTGGAGCTGATTCATCTTTGTTAAGTCAGCTTTTAAGCAATCTTGGATAACGTCCTGTCTGTTTCTTACACCTTTCTCAAATTAGATGAATGCAAGATTCTTCCCCAAATTTGATATATCATCCAATTTTGAGACAAATATGGTTAGGATCTATTTTAGCTCGAATGAAATCTATTAAAGATAATGTATGAAAACATCCTGATCAATAAAGTCCCATTTTTGAACAAAGGTTTCAGTCATTTATAAATAGCCATATCAGTTAAATTCTTAATATAAGGAGCTAATGAAAATGCTTATAGTGTACCTTCACCTTTCCATTTTTAATAAATAATTATAAATAAATAATTAAATATCACACTTTAACTTTAATATCATAAATGATCTTTGTGATATTATTCAAGAGACAAACTTTTTAAATGTTATATCTCGAGACAACGTTTTAAAAGGTTGTCTCTCGATAATAATTTTAAAACGCATTAATATTTCATAATCAAACTTTAACAATCTAAATGAAATTAGCGCAAATCCAAATTGATTTAGAATAATGATCTATTTTTTAATTTCAACAATATTATGTCCATTAATATGATTAAAGAATCATTAAAAGGCACCCTAAAAATCCATATGGATTTATATATAGTTCCTTAAGGAATTAAATATATTGGTAGGGAATATCTCTAAATTAAATCAAACTTTAATTAGCTAATAATAATTGCATACTGAAATATCAGTATTAATAACTTTAATAATAATAAAGAGACA
Source organism: Oxytricha trifallax (assembly GCA_000711775.1). Taxonomy (NCBI): domain Eukaryota; phylum Ciliophora; class Spirotrichea; order Sporadotrichida; family Oxytrichidae; genus Oxytricha; species Oxytricha trifallax. The sequence goes on from ARYC01001798.1 coordinate 40,170, forward strand.
AATTTCAATATTATGAGTCAAGAGAAAACCTTTAAAAAGGTTGTCTCTCGTTCATTTTCAAAGATAAATTTTATAAAACTTTAACTTTAACTACTGTCAAGATTATTGATAAATTAGGTTATCAAAATTTTATATGTTTTGGGTCCTTATAATTGTTTAAATGAAATTGTAAAGTTTTTGGTAGGAGGATGGCCTTGACAGGGCACAAATTTGAATAAAGTCACCAACCACATTGATAGAAACATCTCTTTTTAATAGGAGGCCTTAATCCTCTTTCAGTACTTAAATGGACGCTTTATTGAAGCTTAATAGTGTGTTTGGTAAGAATCGCATTGCTTAAGAATCTATTTTGAATTATTGAAATGTTCCAATCATAAGAGGGATGATTCCAATGTTCGTCTTATCAAGCTCTTAAAGTTCATCTTCTAGCTTTAGCAAATAATCAGCCTCATTGATGAATATGTAGTTTGCTAGACCTAGCGCTTATATTTTATTTGGTCATTAAGCTAGCAATCAGTAAAAATTGTATTATTTACCAAGAATTAAAGAATAATAATGTTTTTCTCTATAAGTATTTATTAATATATTAGGAATTAGATAATTATAATCGCACTCCAACCCAAACGATCATAAATTTGAGTTAGAGTGCGGATTAAATTAGATAATAAATTTAAATATATGATTACTTTTAAAAATGACATTTCGTTTATTATAAACAACATTAGATTTTAATTAATATATTTTAAATCATAAAAAAAATAATATATTTAACTTTTCAATTAATTAGTTTTGAAAATTACCAAAATATTATAATTTAATTATTGCAATATGTAATATATTCATTTACTTATTAAAATCTAATGTTGTTTATAATAAACGAAACGTCATTTTTAAAAGTGATCATATATTTAATTTATTTTCTAATTTAATCCGCACTCTAACTCAAATTTATGATCGTTAGGGTTAGAGTGCGATTTTAATTATTTAATTAGTAATATATTAATAAATAAGATGGGAAAAAACTTGATTATTCTTTAATTCTTGGTAAATAAAACAATTTTTACTGATTGCAAAAGCACTCCTCAACAAAGAGTCATATACTACGGCTATTTACTTTCTATAGTAGAGTAATGAGGATACGAAGAGCCTTGTCTTTATCTGTAAATTGCTTGAACTCTCTGATTTAGCTCAAAGATTATTCGGAACATATCCTCATAGATATTTTCAGAGCACTCTGTTTTCAGATTTTGCAAAAGCTCATGTAGACTTTGACTGTTTCTATTTATTTTCCAAATAAAGTCTTGCCTTTAGTTTGATTTTAAGATCATGTACTCTCGAATTTAGATCGAGGTAATTTCAGATTGAATTTTAGCTCCATTGTTAACCTGTGAATTATGAGCCTATAGCAAGCCTTCGTTGCCTTCACCATTATTTAGATTGTGCAAATGGTCACTAGCTACTTTAGACTTTGGCGGCAAACTTTCCCCTACGTCATTTAGAGATCCAATTTTGATATATTTTTACAGATTTAACCTGATTCTTTGTAGTCTTATTTAATATGAACTTATTGACAAATCTGGATATAATCTTGCTTCCGATGAGTGGCTTAAACTCATCCATTGCCAAAATCTAATCAATATCGTAATTATGATGAGGCAAGATGAGCTTTGCTTTATCAATGAGGTCTGGATATTATGCTCCCTCATATTTTGACCTTCTACCTCTCTTGCTAGCTGTTGTCAGTGTGTCATGATGCATTTCTTAAGCAGCTTTCGTAATTTCTTAGAGATCTAGAGGATGCATTTTGAAGGAGCCTATTTAAGATGAGCAATTATTCTGTTTGAAAGAATTTGCTTAATCAATTAATGGATTGCTATCAAGAAGTTGGTGAGGTCCATCAGTAGAGTTCTTTGTTTCTATCATATAAAAAGCGGGCAATTAAGAAAACGTCTTATTCAAATCTAAATTAATATTATTAAATATGTAGTTCTTAATTAATACTTAATTAAAATTCCCTTGTCTTAAATGTAAAAGACACCTTCTGCAGCATGTATACCCACCTGACCTCGTTCCTCGTTGATCGTTGGAGTGAAGAAGATTTGCGTTTATTAGATACTGGTAATAGTTGCTTAGACTTAGCTAGCTGAGAGCAATAGCCTTAATATCTAAGCCTATCTGGCCATTTACAAATCATTTTTACATTTGATTTTTTTTAGTAATCTACTTAATTAGTTATTTGAGGGACCCAGTTTTCCAAACATCTTCGCTTATTCCTTTATAACCTGTAGTACTGGTGACTATATGAAAAATACAATAACTAGGATGTTTAAAATTATTAGTGCAGAGATCATGAATTGAATAGCATCTAGCCATATTATCAGAGATTTATTAGTAATTAAGCTAGCTTGATCATTATAATTGATAAAAATATGTTTAAATTATTTTAAAAAGACATTAAAATAGAAAGCGATAATAAAATTGATGTTTAATAAGATAGTTTAGGTCTATCTATTGAAGATAGCTCAGATGATGAGAAAAAAAGAAGTTTTTCTTCCATAAGAATAGCAAATCCATTCACAAATTTTTACTTTTACATTAAGCTCAACTAAACAGAATTAATCATTTACTTAAATATTCAATATATTAATTAATGATTCCACTTTTAAATAAGTTATTTTTCTTTACTTGCATACATGATTAATTGAAAATTGAAAAAAATTAAATGAGTAAAAATTGAATAAATTTCCAAGATTTAATCAAACAATAAAAAATTCATCCTCACTATTTTAATATTAATTGGGTTAAGATTAATATTAAAATAGCGTGGATAAATAATTGATTGTTTGATTTACTCTTGGAAATTTATTCAATTTTTACTCTACTGAATCAAGTAAGGAATATTATAATGAGTTGCTAGTTTTTTATTTGAAAAGCCATATCCAAGAATCATTCAAAGGTAAAAAAGCAAAGAAAAAACAGTAAACTTGATTCCTTATTGTATTTATTAAATAAAAATAATGTAATATAAAACTGAAAAAGTCGACTGAATGCTTGAAATCAACAAGCTTATAAATATTGTAATATTTCTTTGAAATCAATAATTAATAAAATCACATTTTTTTAGTTCAAAGTATATCAGAAATAATAATATAAATTGAGAATTATGATATATTGATATTCTCAAAGTAAATTTTAAATTATTAGATTTTAACTTAATTCAAATCTAATTTCAGCAACTTAAAATTTTTATTATGGTGAAAATAGTTTAATAGTCAAATTTAAATTCTAAAATGAATATCTACTAAAGGAATACAATTTAAATAACTAAAATCAAAGACTAATACATTATAAAAAGAATATAATTAAATTATACTCAAATAATTTAAAAAAATTATTTTATATATTTAACAATAATTTTAAATTTATAAATTAAAAAAAGTAAAGTTTATTTTAAATTTAATACTTAAATTTCTAAAAGTGGTTAAAAAGTATTAGTCTTTAGATGTTTACTTAGTACATATATTGTAATTTACTAACCAAAACGCTTCAAACTGAAAGCTCTATATATAATATAATTAAGTTTAATCACAATTTATTAATTTTTTTAATAATAAATACTAGTGATTTGCTATATCTTGCATGTGTTGTTGCCAAGATTGATTAATTTTAATTGTATTTAACTGAATAGTTGTTTATTTAATAATAGCACTTCAATCTTCCCCATTAAGATTCAATATAGGTATTATACATAAAAAAAAATATAAAACTATTTTAAATATTAATTATGAAAATCTTTCGCCATTATTTAATTAAATTAATCAATTAATTTATTATATCCTTGTCTTTTTATTAATTACGCGGTGATATATTTATTAATAAATAAATCATTTTATTTATTGTTTAGGGATAATATCGTGATTTATTTCTCAAATCTACTTTACTTTATTGTTTAGGAAGATTCATTTAGCGATATATCACTGTATAATTTAAATATAGCTAATCTTTATTTTAAAATTTAATAAATACCTACAATTAAATGTGATATTATTATGCCTTTGCTCTTCGAATCTGTTAACCAAAAATAAACAAACTTACTAACTGTGAATAAAACAATATTAAACAAATCAATATTTAATTATAGATATATTCAAATTCCTAGATACATCAAACGCTAGACCTCTTTATTACAGCTTTAACATAATAAAAAATTATTTTACCCAAATTCTGTATTCTATGTTATGTGCAGTTTCTTTAATTTATTGATTTATATATTTATAAGCTTCTTTTAAAATTTATTAATTTTCTCCAGACCGAGAGTCAACATAATAATAATTCAAATATCTTGATAATTAAATATTTAATTTACATTATAAGTTGGATTTTAGCACTTAATAACAAATCATTTTAGACGGTTGGTAATATCTAAATTATTATAAAGTATAAAATATATTTTTAATTAAATAAATTTATTATAATAATATATAATAGGAACTTAGTAAAGGATTTGTTTAAAATAGTATCTTAATTCTTAAATGATTATTTATTATTTATTTTTTATCATATTGCTTTTATAAAAAAACAAAATTATAAATAATTATCGAATAATTTATTTACAAAATTTAAAAAGCTTCTTTTTTATATATTCTCTTTTTATAAATAAAACCTTCGAATTAATATTTATTAAATATACTTAAAAAATTTTTATTAATAATATTTCATCTTAATTGATAAAGTAGCTTTACATTCTTTCATTGTACATTAGTTAGCGACTCCATTAAGATTTTAATATTGTGATATTTACAAAATTCAAATAATTTATAATTAGAAAATACAATGAAATTTGATAAATTGTAAGTTTAATTACTTAGCGAACAATTAACATTCTCTGATTATATAGGTTTGATTGTTAATTATCATCTTTAAAGTATACTTCAATTATTAAAAGACTTACTTTAATTTTTTATATAAGAAGTTCTATAATATTTATCCTTGGTTTTTGAGTCTCCATCGTTAGTTTCAGAAAGATTTGAGGAAATTTTGTTCATGATGAAGCTCAAATCATAATGATCGACTTTCGCCCAATCCGAATATATCAAAATATACACTAAAGATTTGTGATTTCTGAATAATCAAGCTTTCTCTCTTTTAATTTTAATTTTTTCAGCATTCATTGATTGCTGTATCAACATCTAAAATCGGGTTACAATTACTTAGCTTTGATCACTTAATAACTTGATTAATACATTTTTTATTAGATAAAGATTAAGCAAGCCTTGGTTCGATTTACATCTATCGTTTTTATCATGCATGATGTTTTGTTTTTATCATAGAAAATCTCCTTATCAAAATAACTGGTCATTTGGAATCTCAAATTCTGAATTTCTATATTATAAGATAGGCGTAGGATATCAAAAAATAAATCTCGATATAATGGTAAATTATTCTCATTAATTATGTTGATATTTTGTAAAACTAAAAATTATTTTAATAAAATTTATTAAATAATAAAAATAATTGTCGTTAGAAACTCATAGATTTTTAAAATATAAACTTCAAAAGATATAGAACTTTAAAAATTTTAGAATGATAATAACCAATTATTATTATCTCCTTAATAGCTTAATAACTAGATTTATCATAATATTTTTTTTAATAATATATTTTTTAGCATTAAAATTATTTTTAATTTATATTTAGCTTTTTCTACATTAAATAAATTGGTCTCTCAAACAATCGAAGAATATTTATTATCTAGTAATATTTTACAGTGATGATGAATTGTGTTCTTAAACAATGATTCTTACTTCCTCATTGATAATTTCCAGAAGTTAATATTTCACACCTACTTGAGAGAACTATACAAAGGAAAATTAAAAATATAAATATGTCTACTTTTCCCCTAAACTTAAAGATTCAATGTAATAAATGGGATAGTTTAACGAAGGATGTAATAAAAAAGCAGTCATATTTATAATTGAAAAATATAATTATATTTGCTGATGGAATTATATCCATTTGAATAATTAAAAGAAAATATTATTCGAAAACATAGGACTAGAGATTTGAATTATAGATTTAGAAATCAAAATTTTTGGTATTTTATAAGAAAATTGAATTGAAAATTTTAATTGGTAATTAATCAATAACAATATTATAATTAAAAAATTTAAAAGGCCTTTTTTCTACAAAGCTAAAGTAAAAGATTGTATTGTTTATAATAACTTAAGACTTCCTAACTCAGCAGATATAAATCATGTAATACTTGAATATATATATAGATTTATTTATTATTTGCTGTATTTAACTTGACTCATTCCAATTGATATTATTAGGGGTTTACAAAAAAATTAAATAGTATAAAAGTATCAAAAGACTTATTTGCTTAAATTTAAAGGATTCGACTACTTAATTAATAAAAAATTAAATAAATAAAACTGAAAATTACAAAATAACAGAAAATTTGTGAGAACAAATTTATTAAATTAGAAATCAAGGATTAAATAATTGACAAAAATAATTTCAGCTTTGGTTTTCAATCAACTTATTATAAGAACTTTCTTCAATTTTAATTTCTTCTTTTTTTATATTTATGTTTAGTACTTTAAAACTAAAGAGCGAAGGATGGTAGCTATTGTGAGTTGAGTTCTGCAGAATTTGGAAATGGGAAAATTATACATCCTAAGAATAATTTACAATCTTAAATGCCCTTTTTTGAGTACAAAAATGCTAAAGAAATGCAATCCTACTATGTTAAAACAGTAGCAAGAGCTTCTTAGGAGATATTCATTTTAGTTATCAATAAATATATAAGTCTTTTCACAAATAGATTAATCTCTGATAATAAAGTTAATGGTTTTGTGACTTGAAAACACTATATGTTTAAAAATTTATGTGATTGATACAAAATATACTTTATTTGTTAAGATTAGCAGAAATTTGGAAGTATTCACAAGATAATGAGATAACTCTTATTGTAAAGAACAAAAGAATAGTAAAAAGAAACTAGAGTTATTTTTGTGAATGATAAAATAATATCAAATTTGAGATATAAAATACTTTGGTTTATTTATTATAAGATATTGTATTGCTTTTTATTTTAAAATAAGCGATTGATCTAAAATACAAATAAAAACTTATATTTTAATGTAAGTTATACTATTTATGATTCAACAAATTATATCTTAACATAAAATAAATTAATGATAGATAATAGATATAAAATTATTTATATAAAATAGATGAATAATTGATATTTTAGTGATTTAGTTGAAATAATAAAAATTCAAACTAAAACAAATATATTCTAAATCTAACTTAAAATAATTTCTTCATTAAAAAGATCACTTCTAAAATAATGATTTATAAAACTTACAAGTGTATATATATTTTTCAATAAACTTAATATCCCATAAACAGCAACTTGACGAGTATATCTAGAAAAGCAATTATTATTTATGAATCTCATAAACTGAGAAATAAAATATTAAATGAGCTGAAGTACTTGGAAATAGCAAATGCACTGTTTTTTAAATTGCTCAAAGTTAAATCAACAGAGATTTACTGTTTTTTAATATTATTATGAATGTTAATACTAGTAATAGCGCAGCTCTTATAATAATCATTCAATATTCATCTCAGAGAAGAATAGAGATCTGGTCCAACCAGTTTTCAAATTGATTGTTGATAAAGTGTCTCGGACATAGCGATTGATGTAATCAATAACGGAATAATTATCAGCATTAAATATAAATAAGTATTTAGCAGAAGATGAAGGATATGATATTTTTTTATGAAATTTAAAGAACTTTTCATAGTCTTTTCCTAGAGGTAATAATAAATCATCAACTTTGGAGAAAAGAAATCTCACTTTAAAATTGAATTACTTTGATAAATTTAATTACAGTGTCAATTAAAGTTGAAAGAAATTAAATGAGCCCGTGTTCCCTTTTTATGCTGTAAAGCCTGAAATCATCTTTCATTCGATTACAGGAAGAAATCTTTGGATTGAAGATTCAAATGACACTTAATCTTGAGTACAAATTTAAAACAGAAAAAATACACGAAAGAGTAAGTGAGAAGCAGAGGAGCTCATGCATAATATCATTACTAATAATCAATAATTTATTTAAAGAAATTGTGCAAATAATTATTCAAAGTTTTATTTCAATTAAGTATAAATTTGGTCATGAACATATTAAAATTAATAGTTTGCAGATCGTATTATTATTAGAATTAATGTAAGTAGTGGTATATATATAAATATATTTATAAAAATCATGAATTTTTTTAAAAATTTACTATTCAAATCTGTTAAAAAATAAGATTTTCATTGATTTAATATTTAAACCTATAGATTTCGATTTCATTTGTTAATTATGTTATCTATTTTTATATCATTCACTCTACATTAAGATTTCGTAATTTTTATTTATTTATATTTTCATCAGTAAATAATTAGATTATGTCCTTAGTTCTATTTTTGTTAAATACATCAATTTAAACTATTAAAAAAAAACAAGTATCTCCTTTGATTTTATGCCGAGATGATTAGAAAATACTACTTAATGCAACTTTTATATTGATTGAATTAACCGCTTCGATATTCAGTTTCTTTTTATGCAATAATGATATTATTAAACTAATTAAAAAGAGAAATTAAAATGGAAATCTCGTTTTAAATACTCTAACTTGAAATTCTGTAATTAGAAATATCAAAATTACGAATATATTAAACTTTGTCAAATTAAGAAAAAATAACAGTCAAATATATAAATTCAAAATGTAAATAGTCAAAAATATATCAGAATCAAATTAGAATCGAGCTTAAATATTTCAACATTTCATTATAAGTAAATAAGTATTATGCTTCAGAAATATAATATAATTTAATATATCATTTAAATTTGTGCGGTGCTTATTTCTTATAATCAATAACAAATTTATATAAAATGGTATATTAATAGTATAATAACATTATCGAAATATTTGGTTAATCAATTATCATATTGATGAGATATTAAAGTATCAATTAGTGAATCAAAATTGGAAATATTAGATACTTAATAATCAAGAAAATATATATCTCGGAGCAGTAAAAAGCAATTACTATTTTAAAATTATATAATTTGTTAATAAATTTGAATTTTGCTTTTAGTATAGCAGTTATGATGTTCTTTGCAGCATTCTTATGTAATTTTTATTGAAAAAGATAAAATGACTGCATACTTTTATTTTAATTTACGATTTAATTTATTTTCATATTGATTTAGTTTTAGTTCGATAAACAAATAAATCTAATAATAATTTCATTGGTTTAATTGAGTTTTAGAAAATAATATAAATGACCAAATTAATCATACTCACTAGGGTTTTAATTGGTTATAGTTTAAGAAGATTTATTTTTTAATTTTGTAAAACGATGTATAATAATCAACTCAGCTTATTCAAATTGAAATTTCTTAACCTTGGGTTTTCCTTAAATTTTCCGCTACCTGTAAAATTTTCTCCCTTATTAATATTTAATTTGAAAACAAGATTGATTTATTTTAAGCCTAAAAGATCTCTAAATCTTAACAATATCATATTGACTATCTTATTCGTGATATTAATATGAATTACTATGATTAATTTTCTTTGCCTTAAGAGATGTAATGTTTCATCGATAATTTTTAATTTTATTTCTCAATTAATTGATAAATAACATAATAAAAGAGAAAGAAATATCCCAAAAGAGATTAATTTGAATTATGAAGGCGAATGGCTATAATTTTCCATTTGAAAATAAATTAAATTATATATATTCAATTAAATGTACAGGGCTTATGTGCATAATATAAAATGAATAAATGCTAATGAGGCAATATTCTCAATCAATTTAATTTAATCAGGTCCTTTTATAAAAAATAGCAACATAGAATAATATGATTAAAATGTTAAGTTTAACCTCATGTAATTTATAGTAAAGCAAGTGAACAAATGGATTATAGACTATTGTTACCATCCTCATTCTATAAATATGAAAAAGTCATTAATCTTTTGCTAATCAGGTATAATTACGCAATTTAAAAATTTCATGTCATTTGTTTTACCTCTCATTTATAAAAAAAACTCAAGGAAGAAATATTTATGATTTATAATACGAAAACTTTAATTAATTAATAATTTTAATCAAATTAATACTAAAACATATTATGAAAATCAAAAATGGAAATCTCTCTGATTATTGCTATTCTTCCTCATCATCTTCTTCTTCATCTTCATCGTCAAATTCAACTTTAATGTCTGCTCTCTCTGTCACTCTGCGAAGCACCAGTTCAGCTGCACCTGTGGTCTTACCAGGTAGGACCACTATAAAAAAAAATTAAAGATATGTTTTTTGTAACTTAAATTTTTAATGAGTGCTTTATCTTCACCTGCGATTGATCTTTAAGCATTCATATTACTATATTAAGTTTTTTATTAAATTTAAAGTTTTCATATATAAACTAAAATTAATTGCTTATCATGTCACATGTATTTAATATGTTACATTTGTGTAAAAATTTAAGTTACTTAATTAAATACATGAAAAATATATTTTTATTTACAGTTTTTCATCAATTAAATGAAAAACCATTTAATTAGAATGCAAGCTTCACAAGTCCTTGCCTTGAATTAAATTTAATGCAGCTTTAATCCAACTTTCTCTCTAAATTTTTCAGTGTTACAAGTTTTCATCTTTAAGTTGAGCATATTTTATAATTTCTATCAACCGTCATTTGTTCCTGCGTCTGTTAGTTACCTTAATAAGCAAGGATAGTTCTCTAATTATTAAACTAAACTAAAAATAAAGTCTACTTCTCAAGTAATTACTCAAGCACAATGCCTCTCTGTAAATCTTTGCTTCTGATTTCTTTTCCAATCATTTGGAATAATTGGATTTCAGATGTTGCCAGTGTTGCTAAGGGGAAGATAGCAATAACTTTAAACATTGTGTCATCTCTTTACCATATTTTTCAGAAAGATTAAGCATTCATTTGTATAATTTTCTATAATACTTTTAAGGAAGTTTTGATCACAGTGAAGAATGAAGAAACTCCGAAAAATTACTTCTTTAGTATTTCAATCTCCTTACGATTATATTATAATGAGAGGCGAGTTCAATTTGAGTGTTTATATTTCGTTTGTTAAATCTATCTACAATATTTAATATTTCTAAAAATATAAATAATCTGGCAGCGTTCTTATTCTATTTTATATAACGTAACATAAATCTTGGATAATAACTTCATTTCTATTTATTCTCAGAATTATATGTTATAGCGAGTCCTCATTGCAATAACTTTAAAAAGATTTTATTTCATAAGGTTTTTAAAAAAGTAAGCAAATTACAAAAGAGAAGCATGACTTTCTCAATGAAAATATCATACACGTAAAATATTCAAATATCATTTTTAATTTGATGTTTATAATAAAATTTGTTTAAAGAATTCTCAAGTTATCGATAGCAACACATAACTTTGAACCCCATATATCAATTTATGCATGAAGAATTGGGTCTAGAACAATCAAATTTAAAATTAATAATTATTCAAATTTACACACTCTGATTTGATTATTTTATAAGGACAATTATTCGAGGTAATCATGACATAAATAAGGAATTTTTATTTGTCATGTGAACGATAGACAATGCTCCTTACAATCATATAATTTTTAAGGCTTCTATAAATTAAAATGATGAAAATTGATGATTTATTGAGGAATTGAAAAAGTATACTTACTTTCTCAGATAAATATGGAAAATATTATATGAACAGCCTGAATCCTGGCTACGGAACCCTCTTGCCTCACTTTTACTTCCAACAATAAGCCTTCTATAACTATAGAGTAATGTAAGTTTAAAGCAAAATAACAATTGCATTTAGCATACTTTTCATCTTATGAATAACTATAGAATCCATTATTATGCACATATTAATAAAAATTAAGAGTAATGTTAAACTAAATATAAACTGATATTATTTTGATAAATATAAAATAAAAATGGATTAGAGTGGAAATCTCAATGTCATGCTATTAAAGTAAGTATAACTCCATTTATTCTAATTATCCCATCTAAAAATATTTATTTTAGTCATTTATTCACTTTCAAAACTATTTTTAAGAAAATCATCCATAAATTTGAGATGGAAATATTACAGTTTATAATAAATTAATGAAAAATATGCAACCATCAAATACATATAGATTAACCTTAAAGTGTTTTCTGTATATAAATAATTATGTTCAAACTTTATAGGATATTACTTACACAATGCAAACATTTCAGTTGTTCGCTGAAATAGAACAATTTTGAAAAACTTGAAATAATTTATTTTGTAAAGAATTAATTACTGACAGTTAGTAATAATCAAAGTATATTTCCATTTTTTTATCGCATTTTTAAAGACTTTTCGCTTATAAATAAAAAAACTTTTAAATATATCAATTTTGTATCAGTTGTCTTTTATTAATCTTTTATTTATTCCTAATCTTTTGTATTTTATCAATATCATCATTTTTTCTTTATGATAAATAAATTAAACTTACTTTATTATAAAGAATTGAAATCTGATCAGTGTATAGTATAACACTATATTAATGAAATACAATCAGGCTATATCCAATAGGCTCATGAATCAAAACTTTGATTAAGAATTTAAGTAAGTTTTCATTATTTATAAAAAAGTTTCATTATTTTATATAACTTAAACTCATACCCTTAATCTTAATGTTAAAATGAAACTAAAAAAAGAATTTTTCATATAAAAATAGTGAAGATGTAGAATTTTAGCTTAGTTTTTAATTAAAATAATATTATTATTTAAAATTATTACATGGCATATGTACATCACCATCATAATTGGAACCTCAAAGGATTTATTTTTTGTTAAATCTAATCATAATTTATATATTTTACAGCTTATCCTCAATTTATCTTTATTGTAACTGATAGGGTTCTCAAGGCATTTACTTGGTAGTGCCTTTGACAAATAAACTTTTCCTAATATATGCTATGAATAGTTTTAATAATTCGCCCAAAAATTAAAATTGTACGCCAATAATAATAAATTTTTAATCTAATTGCTATTTATCCCAATCTTCATATCTTAATTGATCTATGCGGTTTTATCTTATTCTTTATCCTCAGCAAATTGTTGAGCTAAACAATGAGTAAAATTACACATAAAATTAAATTAATAATCAACAAATTACATACATTATATAAGTATTAATCTTCAAAAATTTATTTAAACCCTAATCCATATCAAATGTTTATTGATTTTGAGATAGAGTGAGATTAATAAATTAAATTACTCATTAGAATTGAAAATGAAAAAATTAAGTTTATTTAATTTAATGTAATTATTTCAAAAATTTTATTTTCTAATTAAGATATTAACTTTAAATAAAATAGTTATAAATAATTTTATATTAATGATAAAGTTATATGAAAAGTAAAATTAATTAAATATTTATAAATATCATATAAATATTTTATTACTTAATTACAATTCTTTCAATTAAATGTAAATGGGCAATTTAATATATTTTAATAGTGCTCTATCTTAAAAATCTATAAATTTTTGAAGTGAAATAGGGTTGATCAATTAAATATAAAAGATTTATTATTAAATAATGCATGTAATATGTTGAGTTAAATTTTAAATATATTTTACTTAATTGTCACTTTTTTGTTATAACCTGCATAAAAATTCTTGCTAAAGCTTAAACCCATGTTTTATCTGAACTAGTGGGAATTTAAACCAATGTTTATTTAATATTAAAAGACTACAAATTTACCGTAATAATCTACAATAGAATGAGTAAACATACTAGCCAAACTCAAAAGTCAAGTTTTAAAATAATTTAATTTACTCATTAAAAGGATTCGATGCTAAAAAACCCAGTAATAAAGCTTAATTATCAAAATAAAAAAGGAAATGTTGTATCTTTTGAGAAATTTGATTTTCTATCAAGCCTGATTATTAAAAGTTTTAGAACTCCTCAAGAAAGGTGACCTCGTTCGCAACAACTTTTGAAACTAGTTGGATGAAGGAAACAGCCACTCAATTTTGATGGCATATAAATGATTCAGTTGCGTGGAATACCAGAAAAAGTCTATTCTTGACATTTATTATGAATTGTGAGTCATAGTGAAATTCTGATTTCCAAAAGGAGCCAATTTTGAGCAAATCTTCTGTCGAGCTTCAGAACATTGACATTCATGGCATTAAATAAGATATCTTTATTTATCATAGAAAGCTGGGTTAATGGACTTGACTTCTATATTAATAAAGTGGCTCCTTTAATATTTAATGAGGAATAATGCTATTTTCATTAAAATATGGGGTATATTAGACGACTTCCTTATATTTACAAGGATATTAAATAGAAACAGCCTGATTTTTGGTTCAGAAATTTTTGAGCCTAACTCCTTGATCAGACAATAACTTTTCTATAATAGAAATAGGAATGTTATGTGTGCAGAAAATTAGATTATTTAAAATTTTTTGAGAATTGCTATAATGCCTATCTTGTTAAGTTTTCAGTTTTATAAATAAATTATTCTCTTTATATATCAAATTATTATTTCTGATCAATATTTTAGAAGATAAAGGCATTATGAAGTAAAATTAAGACATTGTCAATAGAATCATGAATCCTAATTATAAATCGGAATTATAGTAATTTATCTTAATTTATAATGTACTTTCTTTATTTATTTTTAGCTAAAAAATAATTTATACTCATTTTTTACTATAGAAATTAAAAATCTAATATTTATTATATAAATTTTGAAGATTGATGATGTCAGATGATATATTATTCAAAATTTAAGATTGAATTTAATTATTTTTATGAGCTAATTCCTTTTCCATTAAGATAGGTTTTTAAGAGTTTATTTTTAGTTTAATCATACTATATAATATAAGTATCATAAAAAATATTTTCCATATATCATAATAATGACTAATAATCTTCTCAAGGCATATTCTTGACATTAATTAAGAATTATGGTGTATTAAAGTTAATTGCTGATTTCATAAAGGTGCCAATGCCAATGCTTAATACTTATATTTTTATATATTAAAATTAATAACTTTATAAATTAAGTTGGGCTAGTCGCAAAGTTTAAAATAAACTAAATTAAAATATAAATTATAGAAAAATGCAAAAAGTAATGGCTCTCTTTGCTATTATTAAGTTTATAAGATTAGAACGCTATTGCATTGGGATTTTGTGCTATTATTTTAAAAATACATTTTATATGGGAAATATATTTATAATTTATAAATTAATTATAATCGATGCATTTTATTTTTTGTTTGTTAAAACACAAAACTATGATAATTTTATAAGAATTATAAAATATTCGTAAATCCTTTAAAATAAGATGATTATATCCCCACCTAATTATCCAAAAGATGTTTTGAAAAATTTATTTCCAAAGAAGTGACCTCGTTTTGCACCTTTTTTTGAGGCTAGTTGAATTGTGGTAATAGTTACTCTATTTTGTGGACATTTAAAGTTATCATTAGCGATGAATAACTGAAAGATGTTTTTTCTTGACATTTATTATGAATTGTGATTATTCGTATTGAAATTCTTATTTCATAAAATGATTTGAAAAATGAATCTCTTTATGAATTTCTATACGATGATATAGCTAACTTAATATTTTTTTTCAACAAATCTAAGTAATCACTATCTTTGTGATGAAATAGGTTTACTTAATAAAGAGCTCTAGTTATTTATATTGATAAGCTCATTAATCTAATAAACTTCATCCTTATTTATTCTTAGTTTATAAATTATTTTGAGATCATTATATTACTAATTAATTCATAGTCTTCAATTGTGGTAGTTACTTTATGCAAATTTAATTTTAGTTGTCAGCAGCTCTGATATCATTCAATTCTTTTTAATATTTCTACTCAAACTGATGTTTCGTTAGCAATTATATGTTTTTTATTTCATTTTTTTAGAAATGCTGTTGGACTTGATTTTAATAGTTATAATAATAATTACTTCTCGTGAAGCATCCAGACATTAATTAACATACTACAGTAATTAAGATTCAAGAATTTCTATTGTTAAAACTTTCTAGATTCCTCATTCAAATGTTAAATCCTTAGATTTTTACAGATAGTAATATTTTTTTATTAAAAAACCTACCTATTTAACATAAAACCACAGACTAAACCATAAAAATTTAAACTTGAAAATCACTTCTCTTTAGTAGAGTCCGAATGTTGCCGTATTTTAAGAACTCTAAGTTTTAAAAGAGATTTGTTCTATATCCGATTTACAGCTATTTAATAAGTATTAAACTTTTTTTATAATATTTATTTCACTTTTAATCTAAAAACCTTTGGGGATCAATGATGCAGAATGAATCCAAGAATAAGATTGTGAGCAAACTGTTTGCTTTCAATTAGCAATTCTTAATCTTTTGATTTTTAATTCAATCTTAATGCAGATATAAAATGAGCTATTAGTCTTTTCATTTCTATTAATCGAAGCACAATGAAGGATTTAATTAATCTTATCAGATATAATATATTAACTCATGTATTGAAGCATTATCATGAATTGAAAGCAACTTAATTAATAGTTTTTAATTATATATATTTTATATTTAACTGATATCTCATACACAATTTAAATAGTAAATTATAATCATATACTTGTATATCTTCTATTGTAACTCTATTGTTTTAGTTTAATTTAATTTATAATATAGATGTAAGATCACTTTATACAATACTTGATTAAGTTTATAGATTTTATTTCCTATAATATAATAATTTTAACTCAGTCATAAAAAGAAGTATATCTTCTACCAATAAAATTAATACCGAACTAAAAACCAAGTTTCATTGCACTCTAAGATATATCTAGCTTACAGTTAAATTGTAACTACATCTTTTCTTTAAAAATTAGTCAATATAATTGCTAATTAGAAATGATGTTTATCATAATATTGTAGATTTCGTTATAATAATGCGATTGAAGATGCAAATGATATTATGTTAAATGGAGGAATTTTAATATAACATTAAGCCTAACTATAATTTAAGAAAAATAATATTATTGCAGTGAATGATTTCTTTTAGTCATAATAACCATCCATTAATATATATTATGAAAATCTCTATTCCATTTAAATTAATTAGTTGTTTTAAGTCTAGATATATATTGTATAACTCAAAAGTAAATTTTATGAGTAATTAATATTAACAATTAATATAATCATTTATTAGGCAAGATATACAAATAACTCTAAAAATAAATTACTTATCCTTATTGTAACTATCATTAATTCTTACTTATTCTATGTTCTCATGAATTCAATGAATACAATATGAGTGAATTAAGACTTCTATTGGTTACTTTTACAGTTAATATTTAATTGCTTTTATCTAACTTTATTAACAAAAGGAATTTGTTACATATCACGAATTTCATAATTTTATTATATTCTAAATAATCTACTTTATCTGATGGTAAAGATTGTTGATATCAAAACTTACCTACTGGGTGATAAATATATATAAATAGCTTATTTGCTGTGAAGAACTAAAAATAGATTTATAGTTAAGAAAACTACTGCGATAATAGCTTAATAATAATGTTAATTAAGGAAATTCAAGTATAAGAGGTAAAATGTAAAACTCATTATTTTAAACTAGTATTCAGCTTTATACTATTGACATGATAGCCAATCAGTTCAATAACTAGAAGCCTAATAGTCATACTTAGTGTAATGATAGAAATAAGTGCTTTGAATTAATCCGTTTTGAACTAACTTGCCTGTAACAGTGATGAAGCTACCTATATATTGGTCGCATGCAGAAAAGAAATACATTAAAAGATAGTAAATATCATTTCATTTAGTTAATTAATAATTTTATAATTATAATATTGAAATAATAATAGATTTTTACTGCTATTACTTTTTCTAAATATAATCAAAATGCACTTTGGATTGAAAAATGAAAAAATGAATACTGTACCTGTCTCTCGATTTTCAAATTAAAACATAAAAGCGATTGAAACAGATAAATAAGACTGATGATGGCAAGCCACTAGTTCAGGCAAGGGAGATGCTCCCAGGACCATTCTAGATAATGCTGCGTTTAGCCAAAGTCAAGGTACAAAGAGGTAAATCAAGAGGTGGTAAGAAATGATACGGGACAAGACCCCCTAGACAACCTATCCTATGATAAATACATAATAAGTCCAAACAGCTAAAGTTACTCCGTTTGCTGAGATATGCAATTTATCAGGAGACATTGGAAGGATATTGATAAAATCATAATCACTTTAACCAACTAATAATATATACACATTGAAAATAATAGAAGCAATTGCAATAGTAGCAATTATTTTATGTTTAATTGTGATCTTTATTTCTAGTTTTCATTTTTACGTTAACTTTAGTTATTGATCATCATCATCATCATCAAATTATAGAATAGATAATTACTCGCAAAATTCAAACAACGAATTCAAAGTGTAAATATATGATTATAAGTAATATTCTATAACACTTTAAAACATTTTCAAATCATAATATTATTGTTAAAATAGATAAAAATAGGAAATTTGAGAAATAAAGTTTTATTAATCATATAAAAGAAATATTAACTGCCATTTAATACGAGAGGCATTAATCATATTTTGATTTAAATTTAAAATTAATCAAATTAATAAAGTCATATATATATATATTATTAATATTAGTGGTCCAGTGGTCCGGTGGTCCAGTGGTCCGGCAGGGTCTTTAGGGGACCACTTTGTAATTAATATATATATAATCATTTTAATTACAATATGTAGCTGCTAATGGAGCAGCGTGCATGAGACCACCAAGCCGGATGTTTAATTGACTGAGAGGCCACTGTAGTTTAATAATCAACGCGGAGAACTAGAAAAGTAATAGTAAGTTTAATGTCTCACAACCGTCACTAATTCATCTTACAGGTTCAGAATGAGGGCAGCTCCGATCTCTGGAGACAGTGCCAGCGCGAAATGACTAGTAGAATTGCGGGGTTCAGTCATATCGAAGTATACACTGATCGTTCTAATTAGATGTACTACCTCTGCATTCGCTTCAAGACAGATTCAACCGGGGCACACAAGTCATATTTCACTGATAAGAGGCGCAAGGGTGCGGGTATTATAGCCAGAGCTGGAACTTACCGTCAAGCTTCTCGCACATCAGACATTTGATCAGTTCGCACAGGCAGTGGATGGAGTAAAGTTGATATACGGACCCTCTCAGCATTACGATCAGTTCATTACCAAACAGGATGCTAAAAAGCAAAAAGATTTGTAGAAACAGGAGTGCGAGGCCAGAGGTGTTTTGGATGTGACAAAAGACTATATGATTGAGAGAATTTCAGGATCAGCAGAGTCAAAAGAGGACTACATTAAGATGAAGTCTCATGATCTTTCTCAGCTGGTGGCCATTGCAAAGTAATACAGTCAAATCAACTACGCTGATCAAGTAATACAGAAATCCGGAGTCGCCATTAAGGAGAAAGTTCCAATAATAACATCACTCCAGGAATTTATCTTAGAAATAAGAAAGAATGGCGATGATTCTAGTACCCCAAAAGATGCCGATCTTAAAGCAATGGGTTATCTCCACATTCTTGAGGCTCTTTACGAGCTCCTAATCAAGCGCAAGAACAGTAAGATTCACAGCTTGTGGATATACGGGCCCACCAATACCGGGAAGACAAAAATCACTCACATTTTGGAGGAGATATTCGTGTGTGAATAGTATGTGCAGTCCAACTCTCATTTTCACGTCCCCATGAAGCAAGGCAAGGCGGGTGAGCCACAGATTCTTATCGCTAATGAGATTAATCTAACCAAGGCATTTGGATCATCTGGGATAGCAGGCATGAAACGGTTGATGGAGGGTGAAGGGATGGCTATCGAGCAGAAGTACGGCAGCGTGGAATACAAATACATTGGCTGCTTCACAGTGATCACCTCAAACACACTGCCCTTCAATAGTATGGACCCCGAAGATGCCAATGCCTTTAAGGCACGGTGTCTACTCTGCCAATCTGAAATTCCGACATAGAGTGGGGAGGAGGCATTCCCCTTGACTGCTCCGATGGTAGCACACTTCCTCAATGCAAGATTTCTCGCCGGTGAGAAGGAGAAGAAAGACACTAACTGAATGCAACATTCCGTGATCTGAGACAGCGCCGGAGAAAGGTCTCATGCACGCTGCTCCATTAGCAGCTACATATTGTAATTAAAATGATTATATATATATTAATTACAAAGTGGTCCCCTAAAGACCCTGCCGGACCACTGGACCACCGGACCACTGGACCACTAATATTAATAATATATATATATATGACTTTATTAATTTGATTAATTTTAAATTTAAATCAAAATATGATTAATGCCTCTCGTATTAAATGGCAGTTAATATTTCTTTTATATGATTAATAAAACTTTATTTCTCAAATTTCCTATTTTTATCTATTTTAACAATATATAATAAATTAATCCATGTATTAATAATTTCAGAATATACTGAAATTCAAAAGAATAAATAAAGTTAATGATTAAATTAATATTTATTAATGATACCTTATTTTAAGACATAAAATGATAAGCATATTTATAAAAAGGAAAGATATTTCAATAATTTTTTAATTAAACTATAAATAATTGCCAAAATTCACAAACATAATGTTAAAATTAAACATTATTAACAATCTTAAGTTCTTCGGATATGCTTACTTAAATTGATAGCTCTATGAAACGTAAAACAAAGGGGTAGTTGCTAGACTTTTAAATATATGATTTTCATAAAGAGAAATATCTCCTCAAATTATATTCCCTATCATCTGCATAATAATCAGCTTAAACTACCAATAATCATAGTCATAAATAATAGATTAAAAGAAAAGTACCGAAAAGTGATAGTTTATTGGCTCTTTATATTATTTGTTGATTATCAAGGCTATACTAATAACTAAGAATATGGGAAAAGCTACCTTCATTATATTTATATAAAGAAAATTCAAATTATTTGATTGGCATTTATTGTATATACTAATATTTTTATTGCAAATATTAATAGCCAAAAGCCTGTTACTTTGAAATATCTGTATTCTTAGAGTACTGTTATATTTTTAATATTTCAAATAAACTAAATAAAGCCAGGTACATAAAAATTCCATTTAAATACTCTTATGAATTAAAGTTTTCTTATACGTATAGCGTTTAAACTCCAGATCTTTAGTAACTATAATCATATTAGATCATTAAACTAAAGTTTTATAGAAGGATAATCCTCAATTTAATTCAGTATTTCTATCTAAAAGGACTATATCAATAGAATCAATTCAAAAATCAAACAAGAAGTGCTTAATAAGTGCAAAATTATAAGCTTTAATTGATAATTTTCCAGTAAATATTCATATATTTATGCAGAATAAATAGTAAAATATAAACAAATTAAATATTTATATAATTTAACGCATCCGTAAAATAAAATAAAAATAAATACATATAAATTAAGTAATAGTCTAATTATATAAAAGAATTAAGCTTATCTACCGATTGATTTAAACAATTGTAAATATGTAAAAAGTAAAACAATTGAATTCCTCAATTTGAATGTAAATAATCAAGAGGTTGTCAGAGATATAATGAATAGTTATTTACAGCGACTTTTATCTTCTTGCTCAATCCATAAACAATTCAATTTATATAAATATAATAAAGTAAACAAATTTATTGATATTTAGAATATAAATGCATCTTTTGCTGCTTAAGTTCCATTGACAGCATAGCCTTTTTCCTGTAATTCTAATTTTTAGTTTATTCAGGTACTGTACATTTTTATATGATGAATAAAAGCAATTAAAAGTCTTTTGACATCATTTATTCTTAATACTAGTTAAGCTTCTCTATTTCTGTTGGTTCATAGACAAATTAAATAAAATATTTCATCCAATTGTGAAATGTCTTTTATTCTTTAGCAAAATATGCTTATAATTATTCAATCTATTAAAATAAAGTATATTAAGCGAAACAATTATAATTTTAATTTCCTAAATTATATATTGCTACTTAATTTTGATTTTCCATAAATATTTAATGATAAGCGGAAAGATAAGATTAAGTAATCAAATATTTAGGTAACTATTAAAAGGATAAGATATTCGAGGTGTTAAAGTATATATAGAAAAAGAAGTGAATTGCTAAAAAGTACTCACATTTATTTTTTGTAATTTTATCTCACAAAATCGTTTTAGAATTTGTTATTTTAAAATTTATTTAATGATTTAAAATTTATATTTATAGGATAAATAAACGAAGGACAAATAGTTTGATTTGTCTTAAATTATCATGGATATTAGGTAGGTGTGAGAAAACAAATTTTTGAGAATGATGATTAGGTACTATCTCAAGGAAACCTCTTCATTTATACCATAATTTATACTTTCAAGAGGCTCTTGGTTTTTTATTAAATTTTTAAATTAAAAATGAGATTTCTACATTGTTATCAGATAATTCTAATGAGGAATGCAATAATTATCACAACAAAAAGGTTTATTTAAGTATCCCTAGATGATGAAGTCAAGTTAACTATCATACTGAAATCATTTAAATCAGCGAAATCATTAATTTCCAATGATACTATAAAATCTATCATTAAAGTCTCTTTAATTTTAGTAAGATCTATTTTCTGATATTCATCTCATTGTTTACAATAATTTATAGAAGAATCAAACATTTAAAATATATTTATGATTTTACTGTTCTTGTCTTTAATTGTAAAAGATTGTATAAATTAAATATATACTGTTAAAGTTAAAGCCGTTATAACTATAAAATCTGGTTAAGGTAATACCAAGCAAGCAGCATAATAAGACTAAATTGATCAAACTATAATGCCATCAATTATAATAGTTATTTATGAAGTGACTAGGAAGCATTGCATATAACAGTCACTAATTCCTTAAAGACAGTAATTTAACCAAGCTATTGAACTTAAAATAAAGTGGGGATGGTTGAAACCCTGTAAAGAACATATATTTATAAATATGGATAAATCATTGAATATGGAATGACATTAAATTATAATGCAAACCAATACTTAATATGTTGAACTTCATAGCATTATCTGCTCATTTATAAAACTCGATAATAAGCAGTCAGTTAATAGTTAAACATTCACCAAAATTACCTATTTTTTAATGGACATATATTTCATAGAGAAAATGTTGAAAATTACAAAGCAGAGATTGCATTTATCATTCTTTCAAAAAGCTCATACGATTAAAGTTGACTAAATCTTATGCTCATTCAAGTAATAAAAAGAATTTATTTAACAAATAGGGTATATAAAAATTCACCAAGAAATAGTCAGATTTAATTTTATGAAAAAGAGTAACTTTATTTTTATAATTTCATAAAAAAAATATCATAATCTTTATGAATTTTTATTTTTAAAATAGTAGGTAAAGATAGTTTTAACTTTTTATTTAAAAATTAATTTAAAAAATATATCGAGTAATTAAACTTATGATTGTTAAATGGAATAAAACTTTAAGCACAGGATTAATTGCTAATATTAACAAAACAAGTAATAGATAAATAAAATAATGATTTTCTAAGTTAAAACAAAAACAATCAAGAAATATTTATGAAAGTTTCCAAAATTGTAATAAGTAGACTATTACATATTTTATTAAAAATAATGTAATATATATTTAATTATTATACGATATTTTAAAGTAAATAGATTAATTTTTAATAATTGATTAATGATTTATGGGTATTCGAAAATAAATCAATGCCATAACACTCGTTTTATTAGTCAGAAATTCATAGCTTAATTCCAAATAATAATTAAAAATCTTTGTTTCATAAATATAATATACATTATAATTAATAGAACTCAATAATTGATCCCATTTATATAGCATATAATCATAAAATTTATATTAAGATATAATTTTTTCACAAAAGTGAGGGGTGCCCCCAAACAGAACTGAAGACTCAATGTTATTATTTTAAAATATGCCCTATGCAATTATCATAATAAAGAGTTAACTAAAACGCTACCGAATTTTATTGCTTCTTGAGAATTAGAAAAGGCATACTTTGAATTTTACATTTCATTGTTATAGTACACTTTATCCATACATTAAAGTATTAATTTATAAAGATGACAATTAAGGTACTTCAATGATTATCTATAAGTTTTGAAATACGATGAGTGATAGTATAAATGCTTAAAATATTAACAATTTAATTTACACTATTGTAGGAATACATTCGAATTTGGGGAATTAAAATTAATTAAATTAAATTTAAATAAAAATAGTGGCAGTTAAAGTTGTTCAATTTAATCGATTTTGGGCTCATTCGATAGAGAATTCAAAATTAGCTGGACTTTATTATTGGCGGTACTATTTTATCGCATCCCTGTAGCGAGATAACTTTAGTTTAATGTGAGGGTATAATTAAATGAATTTAAATGTGTTTAATTAAACTCAAGTTATCTCGCTCCAGGAATGCGACAAAATAGTACCGCCAATAATAAAGTCCAGCTAATTTTGAATTCTCTATCGAATAAACCCAAAATCGTTTAAATTGGACAACTTTAACTGCCACTATTTTGATTTAAATTTAATTTAATTAATTTTAATTTCCCAATTTCGAATGTATTCCTACAATATTTAAATTGAATATGCTGAAGAATGTGAATAATCTATTATATCCCAAGGACTAGGGGAGCTATTAACATTACTGCCTAAAATTGCTTATCGCTTATTTAATCACTGTTATTAGCTAAACGTTTTTTTATATTTTAATTATTTAAATAAACAAAATAATGTGTTAGTCTATTCTAATACTCATATTCATAAATCATTAAATGATTGCTTGCTTTAATATTTAATTTTACTTATTCAATATTTTCTTTAATAATTGTTTAGAAATTAGTTACTTTAATTCTACTTGAATTGCTTGAATACCCTTAAAATTATGCTCTTAACTATTCAACTAACATCCAATTATCTTCATCATTTACATTATCAGTAGCATCATCATTGTCTTCAATCTTATTAGTATTTTGTTGATTAATTTCTCTAAATTCTATATTTAACCTTAATTTTGTGATAAAAATAAACTAACTAATTACTATAAATATAAAACACTATAATTTACATTTTAAATCCATATCATGTATTTAAAAGCTTTTTATTCTATTTAAATTCCCATTATGCCTTCTATTTTTTCATTTTAAATCTCCCTTCCTTCTTACTATCACTTCCCAACTTTAAACTAATCATTCTATTTAGTTAATAATGTTTATATATTTTCATATTATTATCATTTACTTTTATTTCTCTAATAGTTTATGGTGTTAAGTTGCTTGTAAATTACACCTTAAGAGCAACGTCAAGATTAAACACTGCAAATCTATGTAAGTGCTTGTAGTCATCCTTTACTTTAGCAGTGGCACAGGCAGTGGTATTAATTCAAATAGACTTTGATCTGTAGGGTTATTATACCGAAATCTAATAGAAAAAGCAAACAAATTCTAATGAGCCAAGAAAAGTAATCTCTATATATTATTGAATTCAATAAAAGTGTACTTACTTTGGTAAAATCGTTAAATAAAAGTAAATATTTTCAAAGGAAAGTTAATTATATGCTGTCTAAATATTTTAATAGGGATTTTAAATAATAAACTGATAAAATGATTTTATTGATTGCTTGTAACTAATGTATTCATTCATATTATAATAGCATTCTGTTTATATTTATATGCTTAATTATAAAACTTAAAACTGTGTAGTAATTTAACCACTATTTGCAGGCAATTTCCCAGTCATTATATTTAATATAATTATCACTATTTTTAGCAATAGAAAATATGGGATTGCAATATAGTTTATTAGTAACTTAATTAGCAAGTAAAAATAATTTTTGTTTATTAATATCTATAATATATTTTGAAAACCAATCATTCATCATTATTAAAATTATTTCTTGGGTATTATAAATGTAGTATATTTATAAATTATCAGTTTCTTTTGATTTTTATTATATTTTAAGAAAGCATTTAATTAAACCTAGATTTTTTATTTTTTGAGATTTATTATTTACTATCAACATTTTTACTTCCTGCTTTGGTTGCTAATATCTATCTTCTAGACTGTAATTAGTTTCAAGAATTTATTATTAAATATAATTTAATTATTTTATTTGAAAATATAAGATTAATTATAATTAAATAGTCCTATATTTATTATTATTTATAATATAATAATAAATACAGTATTAATTTGATTGTTATTTTAGCATTTTAAGTATATATTCTGATTATACCCATGCAATGATAACTGTTAAATTAAGAATTTAAATTAGGAGCAAATTAAAATTGTGATATATGCAAGGTAAATTAATAGCATATTTAAGTTTCTTTAATCTAACTATTTGTAAAATTTAAAATATTATTATTCTTATCATTTATAATTTCGTCTCATACAATAAACTATTTATGGCATTAGTTAAAACAGTTATCAATAGGAATTATCTAAGTATTCCTGGAAAAAGTGGTTTATACACATAGGCATTAATCAATTACTCTTTGTTCTTTTAATTCTTAAATAATTTGCCTAAGATGAAAACTAGTTCTTCAATTCCGATTTGTTATTGTTATTAATTGATATATTTCCTGAAAACAGTAAACTACCGTCAAATACTCTAAACTTATAAATCTAATACTATAATAAATAGAGTAAGTTTGGAGCATTGGAAAAACACAATTTGATCAGCTTTTACAGTTGATATTCTATATCGAAATATAATAATGAATCTAATACAACTTAATTATATTTTTAAAATATTTATACTACTTATAGTCATTGATATTGGTATATAAAATATAATTCTTATTAATGAATTATTTATTATTTTTTGATGTGGATCCTAAATATCAGTTTAATTAGTTTGTTTATTTTCCCAGCTTTAAAACTTCATAGTAGCTTCTTCACATCAATGATAGAAATAGTTTCAGTTAATAATTTGGTCAAAGTTGATGAATTTTCATAATTTTCCTGTATATAACATTAAAGCCTTATATTATATAGATTAGAGTGTTTAAATCAGCAATGCTTTTACTGGAAAATATTTTGCTAGAAGCATATAACTTTAAATTCAGCATAGTCCAAATTATTATACTCTTAATAATTATTTTTACAAACAACTCTAAGAGAAAAAACGATAATAAATTTTTTAATTAAAATTAAGAGATTAAAAGATAAAATATTTCGATAACAGCTAAAAACTTTAGATCCTTGCATTAATGCTAGTAAAAGAAAAAATGTTTATATTCTTAGCAACTTTCTCTTCATAAATAAAAAATAATTTTTTTAATGAGATGTACTTTTTAATGGAAACAATAATATTTCAAATAATATTATTAAAAGTATAATAAAAAATAGTTTTGGTATTAAACACCTATTAATTTAATTAGAAGATTAGAATAAAAGTAATATTTATGTCCGTTTATTATAAAAAGAGAACTTCAGATTATAAATTAATAATCTTTTTTATCTTAACAAATTTATGGTATTATAAATTGTTACAAACTTCATAATTACATATTTTGATTGAGATAAGTTAATAAACTTAATCAGATATTACAATTTATGAATCAGATATATATATATAAATATTATATATATATATATATATTATATATATTATTATATTATATATATATATATACTTAAGTAATTGATGAATTACTGGAAGATAATAATGCACATCCTAACAAGCAAAACTATAACATACTTAGCTAATTACTTAATTAATAGTCTCTATTAATTATCCGAATAGAATAATAACTTCTAGAGAATAAATATACTTTTACCCTAATTATAGATTAATTCAATCAATAACTATTAATTCTTTATATAATTTTTCGAAACTCATATTCTTGATTAAATTACTATATGTCATAGTCCTGCATGAGACAACGGAGAGGATGATGTTATTGAAGTATATTAATCTCTTATGGATTCTAAAGGCCATTGAGGACGGAGAATACGAAAACAGTGCTTTTGGACCTCATTCAAAACCCCTTAGTGAGGTTTATAAGTCCTTTGATTTGTTGGGTATAGTTGGGGTCTTATTAGGGTTAGTAAAGAAAACGCAGGTTTTATTTGAATTTAATGAATATTTAATGAGTATTAGTGTACTTAATTCAAACAAATTTTATCTGCTTATCCATGTGGTATCTCTTGAACGTAGCTCTCTTTATTGTGTTAAGTATATCTTCTAATGATGATCTTGGATATGTTGGAGCTCTTACTATCATCATCTCAACATTTTTTTAAATCTCAGTGCAAACATCTTCTTGCTTGATATGTTTAACAGCCAAACTTATTGATTACTTTTCTTGCTTTGATCAGAAGTAAGACATACTTTCCATATCGCACTCTAAGATAATTGCTGCTACCACCCAGACATCCCATTAAACAGAGCCATTAGTCCACTTCTTTCTTATTGGGAAGTACCAAGGTGTGCCTAGTACTTTAACTAAAGTCAATATTTCTTATCTTATTGCTCTATTGAAATCAATGACAACTATTTCTAAAGGACAGAGATTTAGCATTACATTTTCTGGCTTCAAATCTCTATGAACATACCCCAGATCATGGAGCTCTAAAACACCCTTGGTCATTTCCGTGATTATCTCATTCAAGTCATCTGGCTATCTATTATGGTAGAGATAATCTCTTAGAGTCATTTAAAACTTCTTAAGTCGTAGTGCAATAAAACCATGTCCAAGAATAACTCAATCGAGTTTTAGCAAGTTCTTGCATTACCTTTTATGAACTCTCTAATTATTATGTATTCATTGACAAACTCATTTTGATACTGCTAGTTCCTAATAAGATATTTGAAGGGATATACCTTATAAGCATACTCATCAACTACTATGAGTTTTGCCTTGTTAGGCGCATCAATATGTAAATAGTTGTCAATGCAAAATCTGAGATCTACTGCATTTAATACATGTATATACATAGCTCTCTCTTACAAGCATGCTATATATAATTCATTGGCTGGTTAGTTCATTGACTCTAATCGTTTTTGCTTCTTAAGTCTCTCTTACTGCACTCTCAAAAAATCTATAGTATTGGACTTTCTCTTGGCTGGTATAAGTTTTTATGTTTCTATATCTTGTATTTAAAACTTGCTTAAATGATGTTTTTGCATGTGTCTTTTAACTTTAGCTGAGTGAGTGTAAGACTTCATGCAAGTCGTGCACTAATACCTGTCATCGACTTTATCATGCTTAAAATATTCTTTGGATTTGCCAGGGTGTATCTCTTTAACATGCCTCTTTAAACTTGTTTCAGTTGAGAAGAAATTCAAAAACTCATTGCATTCGAAAGGTTTTATTTTTTCTATTGGTTGCTGTTCCTTTTCTTACTCAACCAATTTATTTTGTGTTTAAACTCCCATATCAGCACGCTACTTCTTGTTTTAAACTTAAATTTTAAAGACCTCAGCTTGAAACTCTAGAGTTCTTAGCTCAACCTCTTTTCAATATAAATTACTTATGTTTTCTTGGAGGAGCCAAAGTTGAGCAATGATTAACCTGTACCAAGAGAAACTGCCTTACGATTCAAGCAAGCCGCCATGTTTAAATTCAAATTTTAATTTCTTTTATTAATCAGTAATAACCCCTCTGGTTATAGGAACTCTGTAAAGGAGTTATCACTGCAACAATAATGGTTGATTTTCAGGTGTTAGACATCATTTTTATACTTAGTTTATAACAATAAAATTTCTGATTTCATGCTTAATATTTTTAATTTTGGTACCAACTTAGATAATATTCAGGTTAGTACTGGTCCCAATTAGGTTTTGAACCATTATGGAACTTTTTCCATTAAAACACCATTAGTTTCAAACTAGGTACTAATTAAGTTTTGGTACTATTAAATTGGTACCAATTAAAATTAAACGGAATTAGTACCAGCGCTAATTAAATTTAAACAATTTTAGTAATAATTTAATGGATCTAAATTGATAAAAATGGAATTCCATCTCTGAAATTTGTTGCAGCTACTGCCAACTTTTTCCACGTATCTTTACCAGGTTGACCTCCTACAAGATGCCCATATTTAATACTAAGATTTTAAGCAGTAAGATCCAGAACTTTATATATTAAAATTTGAAATTCAATAAGAAGAGAAGGAACAAGGATGGAGTCTATAAATACTGCAATGAAGAGAGTTGAAGCTTAAGAAATGATCTCAAGATTTAGAAGCAAGGAAGATCTCTATCGATACCTCACTCAACACGGTAAGATGTAACATATACTTAATCAAATACTATAGTGGGATTATTCCTTCCAACGATGGAAGGAACCAACATTTCATTCTTAAAAGCTATATTCTGTGATGAGAAGAAAGCCTTCAAAAACAATGAAATTAAGTTGATAGAAATACAAAACTACCCTGAGATTTCAGTCACTAATTTCTACAGGATGCGATGAAAGATGAAGAATTGGAATTTTATCTTCCTACCAAGAAACAACTCTCGAACAAGCTTCCAGAAACGAGTTTCTTCTTTGGTGTTCTTGGCACTTTAAGAGAGAGATATCTCAGAGAGATCATTGAAGAAGCTCACAAGAAATGGTACACTATTTCTCCTGAAGATTAAAAAAAGCAAGGTATGCTAATAAGCGAGACCTGGCTTGCGGAGCTTAAGAAGCATCCATACCTCTCTAGTAAGCTTTGACACATAATTTTGTAAAGAAACCTGGATCTGGTATATTCCTTATTAAAGAAAATGCAAAGGTTCACAGAGAGAGAAAGTCATAGACTATTCATGAAGTGAGCAATAGACTTTATAAAGATTTTTAAAAGCCAGATGAATGAACAAAGATGCAGGAGCTGGCACTAAGAGAAGAAATATGGGCCTAAGCAAGCCATAAGAAAAGGAGAAGAAGGAGAAGCCTAATCCCTTTCAGGTTAATTTAATATGTGAACTTATTCATTCATTTAAATCTAAAACTTATTTATAAACATACATTCTTCCTTCTCTCGTACAAACTCTTGTCTTATCTATGCTTACTCTGTTGCAACTACTCTGAATCAAGTCTACTGTATCAATGGGTAAGTCATGCATAAGGTGATACAGCAGCAGTTTCTTGTAGTGAGTCTTAATTTAACTCCAATAGAATTCGATTTCATTAGACTTTGGGCTATAGGGAACGTTATGTAAAGGAGTTATGTTTAACTCTTCATAAGCTTTCTTAGACTCCTTAGTCTTATGAACTGAGAGATTGTTAACAAACAGGATGATCTCCTAATCTTTTTATTTATCTCTCAACTTATGTAGGAACTCTATTTACTACTCTCGCTTAATAGAGCGAGGATGAATATCATATCTTTTTAAGCCAGAGTCTTCGCTATACCTGCTAAAATTGCATGGGTTACAACCTTTTAAATTTCTAATCGTAGACTTCTAAATTATCATACTTCTTATACCATGACTTATTAATAAAGGTGTTGAAGGTAAACATAGATTCATCAGTGTGTATGAACTTGAAGTTATTATCAATAGCCCCTCTGCATTTAATCATATATATATAGTTTAAATTATTACTATAAAATGGCAATGTAAAGTCATTCACTCTCTTCACTCTGTTGACTGTTTTGAAATAAATACTATTTCTTCTATAAATGTTTGATATAGTCTAAGGAGATATACGCATGACAGGAAACCTGCGATGAAACATTACAGGTCGCTAGTCTAGTGGAAAATGTGCCCAATACTTTAAAGTCTTAGAGTCACAGAAGGAGTCAATATGGGTCTAAGTGAACTTTTATTTTCTTACAGGATGTTTTCAAGTTCCAGAATAAAAATGCTAAACAGATAACATGCAGTGATACCTAGCACAAAAGCACTCTTGTGGATAAACAATTATATATAAAAAATTCAGTACTGGTTTGACTAAGTATATATAAACACATGTACCAAACCAATGCTTAAAATGCTTAAGCAGTAAATCTAAATATTTTTCATCATAAAAATATCCAAAATTTCGCTAATTTCTATTTCTCATCTTCCAAATTGGCATAAAATCTCTAATTATATTCAATAAGACCACAACTAAACGCAAAAAATTAAAGCATTTATAATTACACTAAGGGGTTTTGAGGTTTTGAAAGGGATCTCGTTGAGAATGATCCTGGTATACAGCAATGAATCGTCAAAAAAATTAATATTAATAAGACAAAAGAATAAAAAATTCCAAAATTGTCAAAGGAATCACAAGAAAAGAGGATTTGTATACCATCTATCATATCATATTTCTGTTAAAAAAACCTAGCTAAAAAGCAAAAACCTAAAATTCCAAATTAAAAAAAAGAACTGCAAATAAAAATCAACATACCAAAACCCGAATATAATGATTCTGGTAATTTAGACCTCGCTGAACACGAATATAAAATCAGAATTGATTTATCT